>VOQK01042885.1:13381-32720 GCA_015052645.1 Benitochromis conjunctus | reverse complement strand
ATGCTTATGAATCATGTTCAACAAAATGTTTCTGGGAAAAGATTATGCACAATTCTTGAGGGAATTTATCAATCACTGATGGAGATGTCAACTGAGATACCACTTCAAACACAAGCTGAAGCACGTGATACGGGGTCACTATACCATTCTACATCTCACAGAGGAAGCCCAAGATAAGTGATAAAAACTGAAATAAATCTGACGTCACTTTTCATTAAAATATTCAGAAGATCATTAAATATATTCAAGTTTCATTCCATATATATACTGTCACCCCCACTCTAACATATTTACTACCAGTTCAGTCAATTGCATTCTTCATTTTCACTGGCAGTCACTTCAGTGGCTCTCCTGGAAGCATGGAAAAGTTTATCTCGTTTATTTTGCTGTACTTTCAGAATGTCTTTCACTTTCTGTGGTCTCTCTTTGGATTTTATCCTCATTTTAATCAGTATATTCTGGTTATACCTCATATTACTGTCTATGTTACCGCAATGCGTACATATCTTTCTGGGAAGCTGCATGTCAGGCTACCTCACAGGTTTAATATAGTACCGAAGTGTAACATCCTGTTTGGAAATGGGTGCCGTTGAGTGAGGATGTCCTGTTGTAAATTCTTCCACGATCAACCTGGATTAATTAGCAGAAGAAAACAAACGAAAGACTGAGGGATGTAAACTATGTTAAACTGTTGTTACAGTACTGATAAAAAGCAAAATAAAATTTGTTGGTTTTTTTGTTTGTCTGTCTAGAAGCAGATGAAACTGAGCATATTTGCCATTCAGCTCTATATAGTACTTTTCACTAAGTACTTTGTTTTGATCATGTAATATGAGGGTATACAATAGATGTGAGACACAGCATAACTTTTTTCATATTGTTTATATTTTTAAGGAGTTGAAATTAGGATGAAAACAAATTAAGCAAAAAAAAAAGAAAAAGAAATGAGATTTTGCTGTTTTGTATCAGTTTCAAAGCAAAATTTATTAGCTTATTATTCTAATATTCAATAGCTCAGTATCACAAAGTGCACTATGTTCATGGGACAGGCAGATTGTTGTGATTTAAGTGATTATGGTCAGAAACAACTGCGTTGTCTACACACTATTTGGTTCCAGATGACTTCTGGTGCATTTAAAATAAAATCCATGAATTACAATGAAACAAAAAGAGTAAATAAAATCTCTATTAATAACAACTAATAAAAACTCAAATAACATTATAACTTTAATTCAATTCCAGTTTATTTGTATAACACCAAATCACAGCTACACCCTATAGTATTATGGAGAAAACACCTAAAATCTGACAGCCCCTCTGTGAGCAATCATTAGGTGACAGTGGGAAGGAAGAACTCCCTTTTAACAGGATGAAACTTCCAGCAGAACCAGGCGCATCTGACACAACCAAAGCGATGACATTTTGAAGTGTTTGTTACAAGCCTCACCCAAATGAAAAAGAATAATAATATTAATCCCACAAAGTTACAAAATAAAAGAAAACACCATCAAAATAAAAGTCCAGTATTCATTGTCACTATTTCATATACAGTTCACAGTCTAAATAAAGCTACCTGCAAAGGTTAAGGGGCGAGTCTACAAGCCAAATGGTTGGAAACCAATTGTTTAATCAAACTGATGCACACATTTCTAAAGACGACATCTGTTTTTTAGTACATAAAATATTAATCTGGGACGTAACTGCATCTGTCAGATACACGTAGTGCAGTAAAAAGTTAAAATTTTCACTTTAAAATGTGGTGGGGGAGAAGCATAAAATAACACTGACAGCTTTTGGGGGAAAAAAGTCTTGATCCCGCAGCAGCGCTGACAGTACCACACGACGTGTGAAAGAGCAGTCACCCTGGATCAGTATTAGCTCTGCCCCACGGAGACAAAAATAATCAGATTATTCTCAGGAGCAGCTTGTTTGATTCAGGGCTCTGGTGCTGCAAGGCCTCCACTGTATGTTGCTCTGTTTGTTCACTGTCTCGCTGCCGATGTTTAACCAATGAGAACAGCATGACTGCTCCCCAAAGCCAAGAGGCATGACTCAAATTAGTTAGAGTGCATCGTCCTTTGAATGATTCATCAAAGAGATCCCAGATCCAGAGACGCAGCGACTGAGGCGACTACATGGATAAATGAAAGCTGATGTGAGGGGGGGTGGAATATTTTTCTACCAGATGGGACACGGATATGTCACGTATGGCAGAGCTGAAGACATCAGCCAGCAAATTATTTTTATAGATCTGTTATTTAGTTTAGACTTAGGTTTGAGAAAAGTGCTCTCAGTTTTCAATTCCAAGGATCACCGTTTTTACAGGGGGCATATTTTGAAGTACAGCACAAACTTTCAGATTTTTAGTGAATGAAATTCTCCCAATCAGCTTTTAGTGTCCATAATTAGCCCTGCTGTGGAGTTGATGCCCATCTACAGTTTTGTCCAGCTCTCCTTGTCCTGTCCATTCCCTTGTGTCTCCTTCACATTCTTGAGACTGTGCTGCGAGACCTACGCAACCTGAAAGAGCTGCAGGTACCATCTGATCCTGACAGTAGTGACAAGGACATATAAGGAGAGAACAATTACCATTGGCCACCTTTCTTTGAAGATGTGCAACTGAATGATTGTGTTTCACTGTGAACCTGAACTGTACCTGCTGTCAACTGTACCTGGACTGAAACACTGCTTGAAGTGTTTGCAGCACCACAGGAACCTGCTGTCTTCAGGCTGGTTTTAGGTTTGACTACCCTTGGTTTAATTGTGCGATGTTTTTAATTTGTGTTCTTTTTTTTGTGGCTCTTAAACCTATTTGGTACAAGATATTTTCAGTTGTATAATTAACTATTAGAAATTTTGAAAAAGTTCAAGTTCGTTTCAAGAACATTGAAAGAGGAGAAATTGTCTGCCGTGGTATGTCTGCGTACAGAATTAAACGCTGAGCCTTGTCCTGTTTGTTTGAGTTGTCATTGTAAAGCTAAAGCTCATCATTCTGTACTGAAGGTCATTCAACCACAGTATCAGATCCAAATATTCCCTTGTAAAGTTTGATAAGTGACCATTTATATGATATAGTTTTATACACATGTTGCACCTTGTGTCAATAGTTGTGGATCACGTTTCTGAAAATTAAACAGTTTTAACTCATGTTTGATTCACAATATTTTATTTTGATGGTAATATTTTCTGAGCATTTGCATTGTAATATTTTTCAATCGCATTAATTTGTATTTGTAAATAAAATGGCAATTCATAATAAAAGTTGCACAAAGTCCCTTGTATTGTAGCATAAAGACACAGGAATATTAGAAAGAAAACACTCAGACAATGATCCCCTAAGACCAAGCACTACGTGACAGTGGGAAGGAAAAACTCCCATGTAACAGGAAGAGACCTCCCACAGAGCCGGACTGAGGGAGAGGCGGCCAGCTGACTGTTTAAGTGTTAGGAGCAAAGACAAGAGAGCAAAGGGAGACAGGAAGTTTGAGGCCTGATTCTGACATTGCTCAGAGCTGCTGGATGCAAAGGGCTGAGGACAATAACTTTTTCTGATAGATATTTATTGGTTTTTAAACTAAACAAAATTATAATATCAAAAGCGCTTTCAAATGAATAGAAAACAAATATGTTGCCAGTGAAAAATTGTTTCATATTTTGAAGCCAGCATGGAAAACTGCAGTTCCTCTAATGTCCACTTGAGGCTGGCACTAAAACTAGGTTGATCCCCATAGATTCCCATATTAAAATGTCCAGTTTTGTAGCAGAAATAAAAAGGTTTACAGCCTGTTTTTCTATAAGTCAACTAGGAAGGCTTAAAGTTATGGGTACAAATATAGAAATATAGTTTGGGTTATAGTTTGGTAACTCTTCAGTCTCCAGCGCAGCTCCACTGTGAACTCTTCAGTCTCCAGCACAGCTCCACGTAGTTTTAGTGCCAGCCTCAAGTGGACATTAGAGGAACTGCAGTTTTCCATGCTGGCGTCATTTTGTTCACAGAGTGAAAACAACACAGGGTGAAAATTTTCAGGTGAGGATTAAAAATACAAGCACTAGTTCTCCCTGTCAGAGTGTTGTGTGTGTGCGCTCTACCTCTGCTATCACTTCATGTTGGCACTGTGAGTACAATAGTTCATTTTTATGTCATGTGGTCCACAGTGCATTTCATGAAGGTCAGGGCACTGAAAACAGAGGACTGAGTCTCAGTGGACAGCCCTAATGGAAACAAACTCCATTAGGAGCCCCCTCCCCTCACCCTCTCTTCTAAGGCCTTGAGAGAAGCCTTTTTTGGTGGTGTATGTGAATCCTGGTCCACAAACTTCCAAGCCCTGGTTCTGATTTGGCAGCTCAAAGGTCTCAGCTGGAGTGCCTGCAGCTCTTTGTGATTATATATTGTGAAACGGGCCAGCGGTGATGTCACAGTCGCCACGCAACAGATTTAATCTAATCCCCTTCCCCCAGATTAGAAAGAAAAATCACTAGAAGGCCTTTTGTCTAAATTACACACCATGTGAGCATTTGTTTAACCTTCATCTCCTGCAGCAGCTTTACCATATGCAGCGATGCTCCACCCTGGACTTACTTTTGACCTCTTTTGTAGGCTTTACGACTGCTCACGACTGACAGAGAAATATAGTGCGAAGCTGCGGGATGACGAGTGAATGAATTATTCACCTCGCAGGATTTCAGCCTTAAACATTCTCCCTTCAAACCTAGCACACTTCAGATGGAGAATCATAATTATTCATTATGCTTCACTGAGGCATCGCAAGAAGTGTGGAACTGCACCAACGTGGACGGGTCCATTTTAACCAGGCTGAGCTGTTTAACTGGCAGACGTCCAAAGACTCTGTTTAGGGTTTAAACGGCACCAAACACTAGCTGGAAAATCAACAGGCTAACTGATATTTAGCTAATAGCAGTGTAATAGGGACAACAATTAGTGTAGGTTTGACTGGTTGACTTACACATGGAGGACATGAATAACTCCTTTGGATTGTTTGGCACAGGAGGCAGGGTGACGAGCACAAGCTCGGGGAAAAAATAATAAATAAAATAAAGCAGCTACAATGTGGAGAGCTGAGGGTTTACATCAAATACTGGGTAAATAAAACTAATCACAAAGGTTGTGTACATGGCACAGCAGCAGAGGTGGTGAACACAGTGGAATAAGACTGATTTAACTGATTGCACTACTGCATGTCTTACCGTTTAATTTGACTAAATATTGCTTTTAGCTTCGTCTGTTATCAAATCAAGTTTAAAATCTGTTGTAAAAATAGCCTCATTATTTTTGTTCAGTGGTTAGTAAAGTGCTAGTAACCTCTCCAGAGGGATGTTAAAGCACAGAGTGTGTGTTTGAAGGACTGATGAAGATGGTGGAAGAATGATGCTTCCAGGTAGGAATAATGTTTTCCTGGTACATGACATCAAGCCTCTTTTTAGCCTCCATTTTTGCTATTTTGATGTAATAAAGTCATTGTTTTCATCTGTTTTCTTGGATTGGCCAACAGCGGTGCTATTGCAACTGGACAAAGCTCCTAGTAGTCTAAAGGATGCACTGCATTTCTTCTACTACTTTATTTAGTTTTTACTAGATTTTCCTTGCAAGACTTCACAGAGTGGTCTGAAAAAGAGAGTTTTCGGACAAAAATGCCTTGTTGATGTCAGAGGTTAGAGAATGGTCTGGCTGCTTCAAGCTGAGATGAACAACAGTAACTCAACCACTAACTACTAACTAACAACTTGTTAAAACCAAAGCATGCAGAAGAGCATCTCTGAATGCAGCAGAAGACCACATTTAGTGCCACGTTTACATGGGTACACTAAAATTAGACAACATAGGAGAAACCTTGCTTGGCCTGATGAATCTTGATTTTTTTTTCTGCAACACTGAGATGATAGGGTCAGAATTTGGAGTAAACAACATGAACGCATGTTCCAGCCTTGTATCAGCACTTTAGTGGTGGTGTAATGATGTAAGGGATATTTTTTTTGACACTCTTTGGTCACATTAGTATTATACTGGGCCACATTTAAATACTAAAACCTATTTGAGATCATGCCCAGCCCTTTACAACCACAGTGTTCTTATCTTCTGATGGCTGCTTCCAGCAGGATAACACACCATGTCACAAAGCTCAAATCATCTTGAGAAGGTTTCTTGAACATGACAATGAGTTCACTCAAATGGCCTCCACAGTCACCAGATCTCCAGCCAATAGAGCACCTTTGGGATGTGGTGGAATGAAATGTTCATCGTGGATGTGCAGCTGTTTTGGAGGTAAAAGGGGGTCCAGTGCATGCCTGCAGTATTTAACCAGTAGTATATGAACTGATTAAATTAGCTTCATTGTGAGCCATTAAAACTACATAATGTCACATGGCCCTGTCACATACCTTTAATATGAGCACTGAGATGGGCACCTGTGCTGGCGTACCAAGAGACCATCAGGCTCAGCACATAGCTGTAATCTATTACAAATATTTTCATCAGTACTGAACAGAATTTTCAAAATCAAGCCAACTGATCCTCAGCTGGTCTAAATCGACTCATGAAAGTTTGGCTGTGACAGACAGCTCGATGTGATCTTCACGACTGTGTCAAACAACCCCAACATGTTTCAGTAATAAAGAGAAGATACACCTGCACTCTGTGTTTGTGTCTGTGCATGTGTGTGGTATTGGACTCATTCTGTCACATCTCATGTGTGTCACTCTGCCATTAAACTTCAGTCTCATTCGATGTGAATAATACATTTCCCCCATTGTCTTCAACAACCATCTGTCTGCTTGTTTGACACTCAAAACCTAACAAAACACACATACACACATTATTCCAGTGCACACATGCAAACCAGCATGCAACATGGACACACAGATGTGTTTAGATTTTCTCAATGGCCTGATCCATTTCAGTCTCTAAATAATGGCACATTACAGCTGAAGAGAGAAATGCATGACGGCTCTTACAGAAGACTGACTGGTCCACATGGAATGAAAATATCATTTCAAAAATGTATGTAGTAATACCAAACTGCACTCTAGCAATTCAGCTGCTTAAAAACAATCGTACATGAGAGTACGTTGTGTAGATCCATCTCCCAAAAACACATGAGCTCAAATTTCATGCTATATTTTACAAAAAAATTAATTTGCCAGCTGAAAACAGAACCCACCAAGCAGTAGATGTCCATGCATATTGCTTTCTGGGCAGACCTATAAAAAGACGTCACTTTATGTGTAAAACTTGGTTGAACAGTGAACGTTTAAGGCGAAGAGAGAATTCACACCTTGGATAATGACCCTAATGACCCATGTATTAATTCATACCTTGTCTCATGTGGCCCTTAACAACAATAAGGTGGATCAACGACTCTCAGGACCACCTCCAAGGTGATCGCCCCACTAAAGGTTCGGACACTCTATCTGAAGCACCTAATGCCTGATTTGGACTTCAGCACGATATCTACATCTTAACTTATGACGTAACCATAAACCAAAACCCATCCTAACCTTATGGCGCCACCTTTCAAACCAATGAGAGTCGCTGCAAGCTGCATCAACCCAGCATTTAGTTACATTTCTTGGGAAGTGCACAGCAGGTTACATAGAAGGCTAAAGCGTAAGGTTGAGAGCATTACATCATGAGTTACCATGCAGATTTCCTTCTGAAGCATCATTCAGACATTAGATTACTGTGATCAAGCAAACAATGCCTCTTCAGAACCCCTAAGAAGGGTCTGGGTTATAAATCATCTGGTCAGCTGAGGACTCATCAGAGATGCTGGAGAGGAAGAATGTCATATATACATCTTTTGTCTAGATTACTCATCAGTGAGCTGAGAAGAATGTCTTTCTCCATTCAGACATCAGGAAAAGTCCTCTTTGCAACAAGTTTATCATGGCAGGAATGTGCTGACAGTGTTCTAGTTTAAGGAAGTTTCTGGCTTTTATAGTATGATTTTTTTAGTCTATTTTACAATTAATGAAAAACCGCTACAGAAAGTTTGAGATTTTAGTTACTATGAATAGTCAATATTATACATGTGGTATTTTTTCTGCTTTCACTGTCTGTTGGCAATCACGTCTCACACTGTGTAGTATGTCCTGGTAGGTGGCAGTAATGCACCAACATTGTTTCTGCATTTGCATGTTGATGATGTATTGCATGCACACACCTCTGTGCGCTGTTTAAATCATGTTTCATGGAACTACATATTTATTTAAGCCTTGGCATTTACTGAGCACCAGTCAGATGTTTAACAAGGAAAAGATGACACTCAAGGGGAACTCTACACTCATTTCCAGCACACACGAGGGACGCCATTTTAAGGCTTAACTACTATTGGTGTGATGTAATCGGCAATGTTAAATCCCCCAACACAATCAGCAGTGATCTGATTGACAATAATCCCAAGTGAAAGTTGGATTTCCATTCATGCAATTGTGCTAAAAGCACCAGCGTTAAAGTGATGGAGGTCTTAAATCCAGATAAAACTTCAAAACTATGACCTTGATATCATTTTTAAAAGCTTTTGATTTTTTTGTTTTTATCCTTCCCACAGGTTTTTATCCAGAACATGTTATTGTTCTTGGAAAGTTTATTTTTCAAGGAAAGACAGCTGGTTTTAGTTTCACTAAAAAGGGATAAAAAACAAAAACAAAAAAACATGTCTTTTAATGCAGGGATTATCAAGATGTTCCTATCAAATATATCCAGCTGAACAGATTTAATTAATGTCACATCAGTCCCATCAAATAACCTTCAGCTCTAGGTACCATCCACATAATGGAGACTAGTAAAAGAACCACATTATAGGTATTTTTCGAGGAGGTCAGATATCTCAGGAACCTCCAGGAACACTTTCAGAACTATTTGAATGTTGACATGCCACCAGCTCCTGGATCCCAAGGTGCCACAGATACTTCCAAAAACTCTTAAAATGTTCCTAAGCAACAAGAGGCCATTTGGTGCCACCACAAAACTCCAGTGGAAAATTGTCAAATGAGCCCCCCAAATTGAGCATCAAGATCTCTGAATCTCAATCCCAATCTAATCATTTGCACCCCTTTAACCCTATCAAGACCCCTCTAGCCCACTGAAATCAACTTAAGGATCTTATGACCATTGAAATCCCCTTAAACATACGAAACCTTACCAAGAACCCCAGACAAGATAGTACTTTGACATAAATAAGCCCATGAAACTCACTAATGAACTCTACCTCATATACCCCTGGAACCACCTGCTGGACCTTTGGGACTCCATGGCTTGTCTCAAAGCCTCTGTAACCTCTCTACTTTCTCTGCAACCACATTTTAGAAAGGAAAAAGCTTTAGACCGGCTCATGAGGAAACTCTCAAAAAACAAGCAAACAAGTATACACATTCTGTGATGTGTCCCCAGAGTTAATCCTTAACTCTACCTCATAAAAAACCCTATCTGGGCCTCCATCAAAAGACTCTTGACTTATCAAAGAAACTCTGCAACATTCTTGTAGTTCTTTACAATCCTTAAGGACCCCTAGTTCTTTTCATTGTCTTCAGGAGAAAAGATATTACTGCTTTTTTCTTTAACTCAGAATGACACACTTCTTTCTGATTTTAAAAACACGAAAAGCTCCAGTTATTAGTCAAATAAAGCATCTCTCTTTTGCTCTGTGTTTGATTTTAGGCATTTTGTTTTCTGTTGTTCTCTTCGAATGTAAACCACAGTTTGGTTCATGCGTTTCCCTTGCTGCAGTCTAGTCTGAAATAGGAAGCATGTGGAAATTCACCTTCTGTTTTACTTCACATTTAGAAATCTGCCACTTCCTCTGACAAAAATTTACAATGTCGCCATCAAGTACCTACTTCCTCCTAAACGGTCATCAACCGCTCCAGTGTCAACACACCTCGGACTCAACTGCTGCCTGTGAATCAGATCCCATCCTCAGCTCATGTTGGTAAGAGTGTCATTTGATATCTGAAAGTCAGGCTTCACTCTTAAAGTAAAGTTAGCGTTTGGCTGTGTATGTGTGTGTGGGGGGGATGGTACACATTAACACCAATGCCATGACCATAAACCAGACTTTAACAGTGATAAATGTTCTATTCATGACAGCTATAGCTACTTTCTTCTGGAATCTGCCCAGAAAACTCTGGATTTTCCAGCACCTGTTAAGCTAATTTTCTCAATACTTTTGTTCTTAGAGTTCGCTTTCAATAACACTTGACACCAACAGAAGGTTTCCAGTGGTCTCGTGTGCACTTTAAGTTGATTTCAGGGGCCTCTGGGGTGTCTCAAAATGGTTAAGGGAAGGGGATCCTAAAACTGGGCAAGTGTTTCTGGAAGTTCTTGACAGATTTTATTATTTAAATAATCAAATAAGCTGTTTACTTCTGAACCCTTTATGTCAACTTCATTCTGATTTGATCTGCAGGTGGGTGGCGGTCCTGTGTGCTTAAAATAAACATATAAGGATATCCACTTGCATTGACATGTAACAGACTCAAGAGTAGAAAATAAGTAGGTGAAACTGAGTATTTAAAGCAGTTTAAAGTCTGAGCTTTTGAGTATTTGGTGATGTTTGGTCACTAAAACAGTAGATACATGACAAAAAACATTTAACAAAAGGCCAAACAGGGCTTCTTCAACACATGTAAACATATTTAATCTAACTGAATCAACCTGAAAGAAGCTATCTGCTGTTCTCGGTCAGAGCGATGTTTTAGCTGGACGTGCTAGAGGTATCGGCTGAATAGTTGGGATCAAACCAACCTTATGGTTGGATGGGCCTCAGCTGAGGTCAATGACAAGCAAAATGTCAGCTTCTGTGTTGTGACAGTTTGTTGTTTTAACTAAATACATTTGGCTTTTGAACAACAAAAAAAGCCTTAATAAATGTTATCTTGGGCACATTACATTACAAAGATTAGTCAGTAAGAAAAAAAACATCGTTAGCTGGTGACCTGAACTGAAAGTGAAAGAAAACAATTGATAACAAAGTCCTTTACACCTTCTTAGTTTTAACTGTGTTGGCTTAAGGGTTCATTATCGCTCTCTCTTTGTTCTCCATCTAATGCTTGTTTTCTCAAACTTTGATTAAGAGTGACTGGACGAATGATGGGAAGGAAACTGCCTCTGCAGAAAGCAAGCAAGGCCACTTCCTTATTAGTACCCTCAGAAAGATTATAAAAGGAGTAATCAGCCACAGCAGTCTTCACTCTCCTCCTCCACCATTTCCTGTCTCCCTTTACATCGTCACAGTAACACACTCTCCTTCACGCACTCCTTTCAGAAACACTTTTCATAATGGGGAACTTTGTCGCCAACGAGGGACTTTCAATCTTTGTTATTGTGAGTATATTTAGTGATTTTCTCCTTTTGGCTTCTGGGTTGGTTTTCTCTTGTGTGGTTTAATTTCTTTGGGTTGTTATGAAATCTATCCACAATGACGTCTGTTCATTTTTGGTTTGGGTTTTTGTTGTTGTTGTTGTGTTTGTTTCACAACAATCTCAAACCTTTTTCTTCATCTCTTCTTTGTCTACCTTTAAGTCATTGTTTCATCCAAGCAGCATTGTCACCAGTTTGTCTCATTAATGTGTTTTAGTCAGAAAATTAGTTAATGTGTGTAAAATCAGTGACTAAAAATGCAAAAACAAGCTTTTTCTTTAAAAAGAAATTATGATTTTTCTTCTTATTTATTGGATAAAAATTAAATTGGCTTTGGTTGAACTGTTAAACATGTTTCATTCAACCCAAATATTTAGTTTTAATTGGTTAAGGTCAAAAATGGCTTTCTTCGGCATTCATTCTAAATTTGAGTGGATGCCACAGTTTTCAGCTACATTTTTAGTTAAATTTCAATTAAATTTAAAATACAAACTGGGCCATTCACTTTGTACAAAAAACCATCATTGAGCTGTAAATTTGTGAGCAGTCTGATTTGTTTTCTGAACAAAGAAAAGTATTTTTTCTTTGCAGCTAAAGAAAAACATTGTCCAAGGTAAGCACTGAAATGTGTCATTGTTGCAGTGGGACTTAAACAAATGCACTTCATTGAGATTTGCACCCCCGATGTGTTAATAAAGATGCTTTTGTCTACCCTGAACTGCTGCTGCGTTTGTACCTGATTTAAACCTGGGTGTGTTTGGGTGAATTTTGCAGCTGGTGTGGCTGGGGATCAACGCCTTCCTGTTTGTCCATTTCTACATGGTCTTCCTGGTTGAGAAGTGGTATTACACCAGGGTCCTGCTCGGGGTGAGTCCGACCTGCAACTTCACTTCTGCTGCACAGACTTTCACTTCAAACTAAGTCGGTATTTATAGACATCTACTTTTTATTCCTTCAGAGGATTTCCAGGCTGTTAAACACACAATTGCATCTTTTTTAAAAGTTGTAGGCAAATATGCCCCCCCCCAAAAAAAAACAGAAATAGGACCCGGTCTTTTTCGTTTCCTCAAATTACAGCTACAGTAAAAGTTTCCAACATTACAACAAGAAAATTAAAGTAGACCCTCCAACCCCACCCACTACTCTTTATAGTGTGCTTTATGCATGCAACAGAATAGAGAAGTGATACAGTGCAGAGCCACGACGATAAGTTAAACAATCAAAAGAAATACATATTACTAGTTCTATGTTCTAAATTATGAGTATTTTATTTTCTTATATGTGATATTTGTTGCTTTTAATATTTCCAATATATTTTATATGTTAATTAGTGCTGTCAATGTTAACACGTTAATACGGCATTAGCACGTTCACAATTAACGTGATTACATTTTTTAACGCACTCAACCCGTCTGGAGTGCAGAATGGACGAACTTTGGACAAACTGCCCGAAATGCATTGACAGAGACATTTCAGGGACTGAGTCAGTCTGTGCTCCAGATGGGTTCATTGTTAATTGCATTAGTCGTAATGACGGCGTTAATGCATTTAAGGTGCATTAACCCGTTAACACCGAGTAACCCCTCACACGGATTAATCTGCGTTAACTCGTTAACGGGGATTTGCCAATGTTGGCGCGTTAATGCTGACAGTACTAATGTTAATAAGATAAATTCAAACCATGATCTATACATGCAAATGAATTCATACTGGTCTATTTTAGCTACAAGAATTAGCCTTTGGAGTTGAAATCCCACCAATGTGAAAAAGGATTGGTCCACTTACTGTGCTGTGAAAAACTAAATAATAGTGCTACCATGGTCTTTTTAGAGAGAAGAGGCGGTCTCCTGGCAACCCTTCCTAACAATCAAATCTAAACAAATAGAGGTAGTAAGGGTGGACTCAGTTTTTGCACAGAACCTCATACAATCCGGTGAAAAAGCTCTCTGTCACATGACTGAATCTGTCTGTAGTTAATGACCATTTTCTAGGCAGTAACATCTATTATACAATTATATTATAACTTTAACCCAAATGAAGCAAACTGGTTAAAACCCTGAAAAGAGGAAGAGAATTTCCCTTTCTGGTGTGGCAATGCCAAAATTAGCAGTACACAAGAATCAAACCCATCAGTCTGGTTTGTTAACACTTCCATTAATAATGAGTCCACATGGACGATATCACAGCCTCCCATTCAAAACAACCACTGTGAGAGTTAAAGATAATTCCCTCTCAGCTGATCACGTTTATGGGATGGGACCGGCTAATGGTGATGATTAACTCCTCATTTCATTCACTTTTAAATTACAAAGTCGTTATCAGAAATTGCACATGAAATATTAATGCTGCAACTTAGTTTGTTTGTTTTGTTGTTGGCTGCCGAACAACAGATTTGTAAAAGTGTGAGTGACGCACTAAATGTTTCTAATGTTTGACTGCTGGGAAGTTATAAAACTGCCATTTGTTTTTACTGTGCTAAGAAGAAAAATAATAATTATATTTTTAGTGCTCAAACACTGTTTGCAGTGACTATATAAAAAAAAAATCAGATATAAATCAAGGAAAACAGATTTAAGTATTCTGCTAATTTCACACTAAAGTGAAACTTTGTCATCTTCATGTTTGTTTGTATTCATTAATGTAAGATATATTTGGATCTCCATGTGTTTGAACAGTGCTATCTGTCTGCATTAAAGCCCGTTTCTGTCGGGCTTTGCAGATATTTCTTGTGCAAATAAAACTCGACTTCCTGTAACAAAGTGCCAACACTCAGGAACAAATTTAACCATCTTACACCTGATAAACATATACACACCCATGCTAAACACTCCTTATCGACATAGGCATTATTCTACAAGCAAACGTGCACACAGAGAAGTAGGTTACAGCTGGCTTCATGACACACTGACTCTGGACCAGCAGCTGCACATTTGGCTCCAGGCCAGCAGAAGTGAAACACGCCAGCTTGTACTTTCAGTTTTTCAAATTTTAATATGCAGAGATGAGGAACCGCATTCAGCGTGGCTGCTTCCTGCTTCTTTAGAGAGACTGTATTCCCAAAAGTGTTGAGAAACCTGTAAGCTCCAAAAAGAAGCTTAAAAAAATGAATCATTTACACTGAAGGAAGGGTTGAGATGATTTGGGGATGAGGGACTGGGTTTGAGGTTAACAATGCCATGTTGAGATGAAGTTAATTATTGATGTAAAACAGAGTGGTGAGAGCACACATGTATTCTCACCAGCATTTACTGGCTCTGTAACTGCAGTACAATAACACTCTGATGGAAAAGATGAATAAAGAAAGAAAGTGAGCCATCAGGGATTAGCTTCAGCTCATCAGGGCTCTTCTGGGGATTAGAGGATCTAGATAATATATGCATGCATGCATTATAGTGCCAATGACACGGTGTTAAATTAAAGTGTGTGTCAATCTCTATGGAAGTCTATAACCACCAGTATTAAATGATAGATTTTTGGAGCCCTTTCCAGTTGCTGTAGGGTGTAAAGTCCTGGACAGGTTCACAGTCCATCACACGCCCGTAACCATGCTTTAATTTAATTTATCTTTTTGCCTGTTTTTAAATAAGAAGATAAAGATTATATTCATCAGCCTTGTTTGCAATGATCTATTCAAAGTTTACACATTAAAGGCATTCAGACTTCCATAAAGCTCACTAAATAACCGCTGCTTGACATTTCTATTTACTGTCCAGGTCTAGTTCTTCTTTTCTCTTCACACCTGCCAGCAGTTTCAGGTTTATATAAAACTCTCTTCACCTCCCACCGCTGAGCTGTTATACGTGACTAGTGAGGAAAGTGAATTTGAAAACGTTTTATTGCAACAGACGATTTTTTTTATCCTCTCCGCAGCAAGCTTTGCCCTGGGCCAGAGCTCCTGCTGCCTGCCTGAACTTCAACTGCCTGCTCATTCTGCTGCCAGTCTGCAGAAACCTCCTCTCCATCCTCCGTGGCACCATACAGGTATTCAGTAAAGATAAATAAGAGATAAATCTGGCTTACCACAAAACTACAGTACAGAACATGTAACGTGTCCCATTATGGGGAAAACACTTGACAGAAATAATGACGGTATAGGACCACATTCATCTGCAAACATTTGCTCACCATCTCATTAGGTTGATATGATTTTAGCTTGTGCAAAGTCACGTTGTCCTACTAGAACAAACCATTAGAAGATAGGTACACTGTGGTCATAAAGGAAAGGACATGGTCAGCAAAAATACTGTAGACTTAGTTTAAACGTGAAGAGATGCTCTTCTGCAAACTTTGGTACCAAGTGGTTATTTGAACCATTGTTTCCTTCACATCACCTCAAAGCACTGCTGTCCTCTGACCTCTGCTGAACTGCTGGACTTAAATCACCATGCTTCCACATTCTGATACTCACTTTGAACTGCATGTTTAAATGTACTGGGTTTCTGCCGTGTGATTGGCTGATTAGTAGATGTTGTTGACCACCAGTTGAACAGGTGTACCGTATTTATTAACGTTGTGGTTCAATTACTTTTGTGTGTTTCTCGTTTGAATTCAGTGCTGCAGCCGCACCGCAGCTCGCCAACTGGATCGAAACCTCACTTTTCACAAACTGGTGGCTTACATGATCGCCTTCCATACAGGTCGTTTTTCTTTTTTCATAAAACGTAGTAACCATTACCCCATATCCAATGATAGCGATGATTTAAAGCATATTAAAGTTTGATAACAGATTTTGGACATAGATTGAGGTTGATAAAAACATGACTACAAAGTCACTGACTTGGGTTTTAAAAGTGAGTCATCTGACTAAACTGGTCACTGGAGTATACAGCTCACAGCCAGTTTCTATATCCCATTGAGTAACGATTAATAATAAAACTGCAACTACCTGTAACTTATGACCATTTAATGAGCAGTTATGCAGTAATGTCAGTTATGTATACATTTTGCAGAAAAGCACTGAATATTTATAATGATATTTTTCCTTTTTCCTCTGCTTCTTGCAGCTGTGCACATTATTGCACATCTGTTTAACTTTGAGTTTTTTATGGACGCCCAGCTCAATCGCAACACCAGCCTTCTGACCTTTGTTCTGTCAGAAATTGGTAATGGGGACAACGCCTCCTACCTCAACCCCATCAGGACAAATGAGACTGTGAGTTGTTGCCATTACCAGGCTGCGTTCATATTTTCCTTTTTAGTACACAAATCATGGTGAGTTTAGTCATGAACTGTCTGAGTTGTCTTGTATTGCAGCGATTTCTGAAATCTCTGATACTTATTACTAAATTTGGTGTTGAGTAGTATTACTTCATCTGGCAAACTTCCCTTTTTCTCAAAAAAAAAAACAAAACCTCAGGATCAGTTGTGAAAGTTCATCCTTAACGATGCAGTTTGTCAAATTCGATTGTTCATAAGTTAAAACAGAAACTTTGAAAATTGAAATAAGCAAAAATACCATAAACCTCATTCTTTTAGACAGAGATTGGATGGCTTTTTCTGAAGTGACACAACATACACACTGAAATATTTAAATATTTGGTAACCATTTATAATACCGCCCACAGCTAAGGCCCGAATTCCCCCAGTAAGGACCGTTCTTCCTTACCAACATACAAGCAAAAGTAAATACCATCAAACATTGCAGGCCTTTTTTTTCTTTCACAATCACTGTTTAAACATAACTTTGAAAAGGAGCGCACAAGAAAGAAGTGTTTAGTTTCAAGTAAAAGACCTGGAAGGTAGGCAAGGCTAAGCCACTCCATAACAGCCCAAGCCCCAAAAAGTGTACTTACAATATGTTTTTCTGCAGAAATTTTTATTACTGCTTAAAATAAACTTCTTTACTGTAAAAATCCCACGTTTGTCCAGACTTCCACAGAAAGATCATTATGGGAATTTCAAACAATGTAGAAGTAAAACACGAGTGATCATATACGAGTGCACATCAGGAAGTGGGGTCAAACAGAAGTCAGAGACACGGTGTCTTCACAGTGACCAGAGAAATGCAACAGGGTAGCACGGTAATCACTTTTGCCTCACAGCAACCAGGTTCCTGCTTCAAATCTTGACTGGGGCCTTTCTGTGTGGAGTAAGCATGTTTGACTTCCTCTGCTTCCTCCCACTGTCCAAAGATGTACATACATAGCTAAGTGCTAACCTTTTTTAATTCACCAACCTTCCAGCTGACTCTTTAGAGACTTTTTTCCATTTCATTTTATAAATTCCACTTTCTAACATTTCTAATACTTGATTTCTTCTTGGTGGGTTTACCTTTTGTTAAACAATCAACCTCAGTGATATAGAGAAGTGTGACAAAACAGCCATTTAGTAAATGAGGGAAGTTGGTCAACAAACACGAGGTGTGTCATTACAACTGTAATGACACACCTCGTGTTTGTTGACCAACTTCCAAGTTGTAATGACCAAGTTGTAATGAGTCTTTCACTCATTACAACTGTAATGAGTGAAAAACTGAGGCAATGACTTGGGACTTCATCCCACTCTAGATTAATCATCCGTGTGGCCTTTTTAAAGAGACAATCTTCTTAAAATGTCATCTGTAAACTGCATTTCCAGAATCCGACCATTGTCATGTTCACGACTGTCGCTGGGCTGACAGGTGTGGCCATCACGCTAGCACTCATCCTCATCATCACTTCATCCATGGAGGTCATCCGCAGGTCGTACTTTGAGGTGTTCTGGTACACGCATCATCTCTTCGTCATCTTCTTCATCGGCCTGGTGTTTCACGGCTACGCGTAAGATGGCACACAATTTCAAGCATAAAAGCACTGCCAGCTCTTTTTTTCTTTTTTACATTAATTGTCATTTTTTTGACCAGAAACACTTAGCCACATGTTTTTGCCCTCAGTTAGCTAATTACAAATGATTTACTTGGTTTCTGTCTTGACCAGATCTAGCCACAACGTTATGTTTGAAGTGCACTTTGTTGGAGCCAGAAGTGACCACATTTCGACAGTAGGGTAGAGCACTAAGGTATCGGCTAGCGGGAGCTAGCATGGCTAGCATGCCGCATCCCTTAGTGCTAAGTAAAAGACTAATAAAATACTAGAATTCACCAAAATTGTGACACAGGCTTATTGGACCTGTCTGTACAGCAGGTAACTTATGTCATGCATACCAGACTATTAGCAGCAGCCACGGCACTGATGTGGGTGTTATACTTTATGCAAGTATGCAATTCTCGCCATGGGTCCATATAAAGTACATTTTGATTGTAAAGTTTTATTGATCACAAAACCCCATGTGGGCATTTTTGTGATTTGCCCATGGCAACCTGCGCTATAATGCCCCACCTACACGTGTGTCCTTTACGGACATCATTAAACGAATTCAAGTTAAACTAAACAAAATAAAGTTTCTCTTTAAATAATGATTTATACAAATATTTAAGTGCTCATGTTTTCTCTGTGTGTGTCTGATTGTAGGCGTATTGTGCGAGGACAGACAGTGGCCAGCCTGGACACAAACAACCCTCAAAACTGCTCTGACCAGTTTGAAGACTGGGGTAAAAATGGCTCCAACTGTGCTGTGCCAGAATTTGCTGGAAACCCACCCGGGGTTAGTTTTGAATTCCTAAACGTCTTACTAATCCAAACACTCTCTGCAAGTTGCATCTCTTGTCAGGCTTTTAAGAAAAATACTTCATCCAATATTTTCCCTTTCTCCAGACGTGGCAGTGGGTGTTGGCTCCCATGATCCTGTATGTGTGTGAGAGGATCGTTCGCTTTTACCGATCCCATCAGAAAGTGGTCATTACTAAGGTCTGTCCTTCCTCAGTTACACTGATATACATTAATTAGCAGCTGCACCAAGTTTGTTTCAACTAAATATCTGAAGGATAATTATTAAAAAGTTCTTCTCTTTCGAAAAAGGTTGACTTTTAGCTGCATTATTTCACTAATACTATAACTGCCAAAAATTATTACTAGTTGAAGCTGTACT
>VOQK01042883.1:21356-34625 GCA_015052645.1 Benitochromis conjunctus | reverse complement strand
AAACCTCTTGGAGTCTGCAAAAGACTTGAGACTGGGGCGGAGGTTCACCTTCCAGCAGGACAACGACCCTAAACATAAAGCCAGGGCAACAATGGAATGGTTTCAAACAAAACATATCCATGTGTTAGAATGGCCCAGTCAAAGTCCAGATCTAAATCCAATCGAGAATCTGTGGCAAGATCTGAAAACTGCTGTTCACAAATGCTGTCCATCTAATCTGACTGAGCTGGAGCTGTTTTGCAAAGAAGAATGGGCAAGAATTTCAGTCTGTAGATGTGCAAAGCTGGTAGAGACATACCCTAAAAGACTGGCAGCTGTAATTGCAGCAAAAGGTGGTTCTACAAAGTTTTGACTCAGGGGGCTGAATAATTACGCACAAGAAATTTTCCAAGAAATTTACCTGCGAAACTACTCTTACAATGTATTTCCTCTTTTAATAGTAGATTCATGCTTTTATCAGACACAATATAGACATGGAGGGTAAAGGCATGATGACGAAAACAATGATGGGGCTATATTTGACAGAGAAGATGCCCATGTGGATATCAGTGTCTTCATACAAGCTGTGGTGGTCCTCACTGGTTTGGCTAGCACTGCACAGGCATGTGGTCTGCTGTTTGGACTTTAGCTATCCACCAGAATTTTACTAACCCAGTATCAGTTCATTCAACAAGAGTGACACTTGTTACACAAAGTAAATAATAGTTTTTATAATAAGGCAAATTTTAGTCCCTCTGAAGTATTTGATTGATGCAGTAAGTAAATGAACACAAATTCTGTTGGATTTACTAAAGCCAAATATTTGGACTCAATGAAAGGTTAATAAATTAAAGCTACATAACTGAATGAAATTTAACTAACAAATTTATGTCATGTTCATATAACGTAATCAAGATAGAGTAAGCAAACTTAAGTTTTTAGATGGAAACATGATGGCATGATAAAATGATGTTCATTCAACAGATTCATTTTTTGAGTATACCTTAAGATATAAAGCCCCATGAGGAGACTGCTGTTGTGATTTGGCACTATACAAATAAAACTGAATTGAATTGAATTAAAATTGGCCTTAGATCTGAATGTAGAATGACTGGTTGTCTCTTCTTTAGCCCTGTGATAGACGGGCAACCTATCGAACTCCACCTATCACTATTGGGGTAGGCTCCAGACATCTTGTGACCCCTAACTCAGTAATTAGTAAGGAAAGTGGATGGATATTTGCAGAGCTGTGCTATTGACACACTGAGTTTATATGCAGGGCATCTGTGGCTCAGGATGGAGAGCAGGTTGTCTATAAAACAGAAGGTTAGTGATTCGATCCTGTTCATGTCAACAGAGATCTGACCTGAAGGATCCTTGGGCAAGATACTAAACCTAAGTACCGTCTGCATCTGTTGTAGTGTACTTAAAGAGTCAAATTGTTGTTAGAAGGTGAATGTGGCTTTGGTCCGTTTTAGAAGAAAAGTGCTACAAGTACCAGTCCATAAGCTAAGTAACAATTATTTGCATTTTAAACAAAACTGGTGACTGTGGGAAACATAGCCAGTAAAGATCATACATTTGTACTGTCATACATCTGCTAGCATGGCTGCTAACTGATCAGGGAAAAGAAATGAGGCGTCAGAGTGCTGCCCTGAATCTTCTTGCACTAAAGACCATTCACTCAATGGAAACTATAAGTTTCTACTCATGTTTAGTGTGAAGGCAATTGGACAACAGCAGTTTGATCTGAATCTCAAGGCTCAGGAATGTGTTGAAAGGCAGCAGATGCCTTTGAACAAGTTGTTGTGATGGTGAGAAACAGGGAGCGCTGTATCCTGAGCAGACATTTGTGGATTGTTTCCAAGAAATTTACCTGCGAAATCTGGTTATAAGATCAATGCCATTACAGGTTTTATATGCCATCATTGTCAAAAGGACATAAAATACATTTTCGGTGTGGTGTGATAAGGGATTGCTCATTCTTTGCTTTCACACTGCGAGGAGTCATGTGAAACAATAAATGCTGCCGGCCACATAAGGACAAAGATAAAATTAACAGATAAACGTAACAGGCCGGAAAGATCAGAATCAAAACGCACCCTGAATTCTAACTGTATCGCTGCCATTTGCACGCAAGAACAGAAACAGTAGTATGTTGGCTTGTGTGTGGGGGGGTGTTCACCTGCAGTGTTGTCATGCATGAATGCACGCATAAGCGTTTTATGGCTGCACGTGTACGTATGTATGCATGCAGGGTAAATGTTTGTGTTGGAGAGCCAGAGGCATGCAGAGCTTCCTGTGTTAGGTTAATGCTCCCTGTGCCGCTCTCGGTGAAAACAATGGGCACAGCTCCACGTTTCTGAATTTCCCATCAGGGGGACGATGATGACAATCGCCACTGACAGATTAAACACATTCCCTGTTTTTACTGCGGCTGGCTCAGAATATCACGGTTAAAGAGAAGAAAAAGGAACACCACAGATTTTCCAATTGTATTTAAGTGCTAACAATTTTCTGCTTCTTACTGAAGGTACACGGTGAGGCATTGAAGGGGGAACACATTTATATTCACAGGAAAGATGGGACAAAGGGAGAAGACGCATCTCATCCTCACTCTACCTGTGTAGAGTGAGGATGAGAGGGCAGAGTAATTAATCCACAGATAATGCTGACAGTTCACAGCCAGGTCACTTTCAGCGTAACATCACCATAATAGTTGCCCTTGACAAGCTCCATATTCACTGAGCACCGGAAATGTATGTCTAAATGATAGTAACGATATTGGCAGTCATGAATCAATGAGACATGCTCAATATATTCAGCAAGAGAGAGTCGAGAAATTTATTCTCAGCGATGTGATAGTGTCAGACAATGCACTTCCATTATGAACCGGCTCACGCAGCACTTTAAGATAGATTAAGAACACAAGTTGAGAATAAAGACATTAATCACTGTTGATAGCTGAAGAAAAAAAAATCCATTTATAAAAGAAAAGTTTGTACATGTTTAAGGTACAAAATACTACAGGAGCTTCTTTCTATTGTCACATCTTTGTTGGCCAAACTCTGGTCCAAAACCCTGGCTAAATGTGCCTTCATCTTTAGATACGCAACACTAACTCCGGTGCTTTTAGCCTTTTCAAACTTTCTCAACAACAAAGAGAGCAAGAATCCTCTCCTTCTACAAAAATAGACTCTGCCCTTGACTCTATATTGAGCACATTTTTAGAAACAACTTTACTTGTTGCTGGAGTAAAAGGCGGCACAGCACTCTAGCATTCATCCTCGCTGTCATGATGACATCTTCAGATTTAAAAGGTGACATTACAGGAAATGTTGTGTTTGAACCTTGATTTACCTGCTTGTTCTTATTTTTAGAAGGAGAAATGTTTCTGTCGTTTTATGTGTATAAAACGTGTTTTGTTTTTTCCCAGTCAGTAATAGCTGCAAATGTGCAAATTAGCATCTCCTCAGAGAAGCACTCCTTGGCAATACGAAGACACTAATGACAGTAAAAACTCTGAATTCTCACAAACTGCGCCTAGAAAGTGGTTTCAGTTTGGTTTTAAGGGACTGAATATGGAAATTTAAAAGAACGCTGATTATCGGATCAACAAATCTTTGGCAAATGAGAAACGAGAGAGCAAAGAAAGCACAGAGTGGACAAGGAGTCTAAAGTACACTTTGATAAAGACGGGCTTTAGCTAATTTCTAACAAGAGCCGAGTGCTTGTATTAAACACCATCACGTGCATGAGTGAGATAGTAACAGATGATGGCTTTTTCAATTTCCACGTTGGTGCATATTGACTGGCAGATGAGAACAAGAGGAATTTCTATAGGGGAGATAAGCTATTTGATTGCAAAGACAGCACCCAGCAGAAGCAATTTGCAAAACTTTAGGCAGTTTCACATGTGCCTCTGAGGCAAAGATTTTTCAGACTTCTTTCTTTTCTGCTGTTAATCTTCCACAGCCATTATGGATAAAACTGCAGATTTTGCACCTTCGTTCTGTTCGTTTCATCTTCTGTGTGCATGAGCAAGTGAAAAGGACTGTACTGGAGGGCCTTAAGTTGTTCATGATCCTGATGATAAGAACACAGAATGAACATGAGCAGGAAAGCCTTTATGCCTGCGCCATGTGGGGCTGCTGTCAGTCGAGTATTATCATTGTAATTTTAAAAGAGAAGACAGAAGAGAGAAAATATGTTTAAAGTTTTCAGCATTTGGTGACAAACACTTACAATGCCTTAATTTTTGAGGTTATTATATATATAAATGAATATACATTATGCATTTGTTGCAAATGTTTCTTTGTATAATTTACATAGCTTATCCAAAGTAGCCAAAAATTACGGTCACTGGACACTTTATTAGGTATATTCAACTGCGCGTTAACACACACAAATCGGCCAATGGCATGGCAGCAATTCAGTTCATTTGGGCATGTAGTTATGGTCAAGACAAAATGCTGATGTTCAGAATGGTGAAGAAATGCGATTTAAGAGATTCTGAAGCTGTAAGTTTACTGGGATTTTCCCACACAATCGTTTCTACGGTTTACAAAGAATGGTCCAGATTTTCAGTCTGGAGACTGAAGAAGTCACTTGGATAAGAGATTAAAAATTTCTCCCATTTAAAAATCAAAGCAAAAAACCCCGGTACAGCCAGATGAACAGAATCAACTACCTCACAAGTGTTGCTTTATCATGTTCATCCCTTCATTACCTCACTGCATCTTCTGATGACTGCTTCCAGGAGGATAAAGTGTCATGTCACAATGCTCAAGTGATCTCAAACTGGTTTCTTGATCATGACAGTAAGTTCACCGTGCTCACTAGGTCAGTCCAGTCTGGAAGCTGGTGGAACAGGAAAACACAGATGAAAAATTAAAGCACTTCTGAAGGCAAACTGGTGTCCAACTCAGGACCAACAATCTTCTGCTGTCCAATTTTGGTGACCCTGTGTGAATTGCAGCCCCCTTTTCCCATTCTTACCTTACCTGGTGTGGTCTGCTGCTGCTGTAGCCCATCTGTTTCAAGGAGAAATGTGTTTTGCATTCAAAGATGCTCTTCTAAATACCTCAGTTGTAACAATTAATGCACATTTACAGAGTCGCTTAAATCAATTTTCCTCCCATTCTGATGCTCAGTTTGAACTTCAGCAGGTTGTCTTGACTATAGTCCCTATACTTACTGGTTTAACATCTTCTTGTTTTAATGTGTTTTATTTTTGTCCCATGTTATACTGCATTTTAAACTTATTATTAGGTTCATGTTTAAAGAATGTAATTAAAAAAGCATGTATATCAAATGTTGGGAAAGGTACAATAAAGGTGAGAGAAACTAGAAATGTTAGACTGGAGCAACATCATATGAACAGAGGGGCAGGGTGTGCTTTAAAAAGGCAGAAAATGAGATTTTCTAAGACAAGCACAAAAATAATCTTGTGATGCAACATCAACGATTGACTTGGGACACTCTTAAAAGGCAGAAATTTGCAACTGCTTTTAAATGCATGTATGGACGGGAACCATATGTTTGAGGTGATGAGGACCCTGATAAAAAATTCAAGTCCTTTAGTTGGAGGTGAGGTTATATGAAAAATTTATCAGGTGACGTTATTCCAAATTTAGACTTTTGGAATTTGGGAAAACAAAAACACTCCAGAAGAGAATATCGACCTCTGAGTGTCTGGGTTTTTCTTTTTCAGTAGCTTTTAAAATTCAGGTTGACCATTAGAGAGGTTCACCGTGCCTTAGGTATGAAGTGTCTGTCCATGTAAACAATCATAAAAATAGGAATAATTTGATACTTGATTTTAAAGGTTTAACATTTATTTATTCATTTGAATTAGAATCTGTTATTATAAAGGAGTATCACATATATTTAAAGGGTTGGGATGGTTGGGATGCTGTTAAAGTAGAAAACTCAGAAAAGCTTTTAAAAGATTAGGCAAATTAAAGTTGTTGGAAATAGTTTTTATGTATTTGGGCGCAATTCAAAATGCATTTCAGTTGATATGCATTTGGAGATGCTTACATAGTTAAATGTAAACTTAGTCAACGGCCCTTGCTTAGAATTCAGCATCGCTGGGTAAATTCATCTCAGATAATATTTTTAGAGCATTTCCTGCTTGACTGTCTCTAATTTAAATGAAAATTCTAAGGTACAAAGTTAACATACATTTAATATGGTCGTATCCCTAAAAAAAATTCAAATCCTCACAAAAGAGAAAGAATGAATGAATGTCTGACTTAAATATTGACTAATGCACCTGGGCATATACATCCATTGGTCATTTTATTAGGTACACCTTGCTTTTGCCAGCTCATGTCCAGCAACCAGGGAACTGATCACTGGATATTTTCTCTTTTTGGACCATTCTCTGTAACCACTCGAGATGGTTGTGTGAGAAAATCCAAGTAAATAATCAGTTTCTGAAATACTCAGGACCAAGCCATCTGTCACCAACAAACATGCCACATTCAAAGTCACTTAAATCCCTTTTCCTCACTCAGTGAACTTCAAGCAGGTTGTTTTGACCATCTCTACATGCCTAAATGCAGTAAGTTGTTGCCATGCGACTGGCTGATTAGATATTTGTATTAACGAGCAGTTGAACTATAAATAACATAGTGGCAGGTGAGAGTAACGTTTCCTTGAGGCCTTTTTGTACTAACTTAAAGTGCAATAATGTCTGACAGTTCCAACCATATCAGTAGTTTAGAGTAAGTTGTTTGCCTGTCCTTTTGACTTTATGAAACTCATCTGGAAAGTGCAAAATCCTTGTATGCAAATGCTAACAGATGAATATTTAACACACAGTTATTTATAAAATAACGCAGTGGAGCAGGTGAAGGAGAATCACTGTCAGCGTCCACAGAGCGTACAGCTGGCCGGTGGCACCCGCGGGGTGGGCTTGAGACAGTTCACACTGAAGCAGGACAGCTAACAATGTTATGTGCACTCAAAATGTTCACCCAGTGGCAGCAAATGACTAGCTCTTCAGTTAAATATAGACATTTATCCGATGGCGTGTCGTCATTTTGCTCAAGGACACTTTAGCAGGCTGTTCATGATTGAATCTCCTCAGTGCAGTATAGTAATAGTAAATACTCATCATCTCCCATCCCAGTGTGCTCCACGGTGCTGTAGGTCTAAATCAATCCTGGAGGGAGAAGAAATAATAATTCCAACTTCCTTCCTGGTCACTGGCACGGCCCACTCATCAAATTAGCTTTAATTGAATCTGATTCGGTGTCATTCATTTACTAATCAACTAGGCGTTGCATTTCATCATCTCACAGGAAGAGTATTGTTCAGAGTAATCAAGAAGGAAATCTTGGAAGAAGCGTAAGTTGTGGAACAAAACAGAGGTTAAAATGTGAGGCAAGTGAGAGATGAGATGCAAGCCTTGCTTTGTTTTCCCAGATACTGTTGTGTAGTACATCTGTATCAGCCGGCAGGCCCACGGGAGCCCCTGCTGGCCAACGCAACCACTGTTTGAAACAAGCAGATTCAAGAGGCTCTCCCTAAGGCCAAGGAAAATGGATATTGATCTGGAGCCATGACTAAATGGATTAAATTACAGAGTAGTGTTGGTAGCAGGGCAGCAGAGAGAATGAGGCAAGAGGGAGGAGGAAGAGAGGAGGTAGAAGAGTTGGAGGAAGAGACAAAAGGGAGGAGGAAAGAGAGAGACAGGGGGTATTGAAAAAGTCTACCCAAATCTTTGCCTTGCAGACTATTTTCTTTCTGATTCTTTTAATCAATAGTCCACCCAGTAGCTCTGTGCAATCATCCCCTGCATGCCGTACTGAAGCATCACCCTGGTCTTCATGCAGTTATGAGCCAAATGGTTTTAGAGGAATTGCTGGTCAGGGGATTATTATTTTCTATTCAGCCAAGGCTGCTGGATGGAAAGAATGCCAAGTGCATGCTGGGAGTGAAAGAAGATGCACCATCATGAATACAGAAGCCAAACTATCCTGCAAAGAGCGTAAATCTGGGCGGAGGTGGCTGTCTGTCTGCCGCAGTCTAACCTGTTTGGTATGAACGGTTAATCAATCTGCAGTTCTGCTTAAGCCCCTCTGTGCTGAGGCCTTGCCGATGGGTCTGGGGGTCTGCGGAGAATAGCTTTCCGAGTGCCTCTCTGTGAGCTCTGACTGTTGATATTCGTGACACTAATGCGTTCACTTGTGACAGGAATATCAAAAAGGTGAATGTGAGCTGCACTGTAAAAACTGAAAAAGATGAGAAGAGTTAGCAAACATCAAAAGAATATGAAGTTGAATAATTTAAATCAAACATCCTTACATTGATAAGTTTGTTGCAATGAACCCACAGAGAACTAGGGTTAGGGTTAGGTTAACCCTTTGCACAGCTCTGTAGCACCTTTCAGCTCATTGTTTTGGTTTAAAGTGGACTGGTTCTTAAACTGCTTTTCTACTCTACTTCAGCACTGAACGGGCTTTATACAATATGCCTCATTCACACACATTCATACAAGCACTTTTTGCCTGAGTGCTTTCAATCTAACATTCACACTTCGATGAACCCATCAGAGAGCAACTTGGGGTTCAGTATCTTGCCTAAGGATACTTTGGCATGCAGTATGAAAGAGATAGGAATCTACCTCCAAAGCTACAGAGATTTAAACTGTGTGGTTAAAAGTGTGTTCCACAAAAACACCCAACGCTAGCCACGTGTTTAGCTTCAAATGGTAGTGTTAGCTCCTAACTGGTGACATTTGTTGAACACTTAGTGGCTAAAGCACCATTTATTTCTCTCATGAGATAAAAAAATAATAATAATGAATTAGAAATTGAATTTATTTCACACTGTTGCATGTCAGCTGAGCTAATAAACTCAGGAGGTCTGTTTTGTTTTCCCTGTTTGTAATGCAGATTCAAGTTTTGCCGATGTGCAACTCTGATCTCGGTGAATTCGTTTTAGGCAAAGTAAAAATTTCCCTTTCAGATTTATTTCTTAATGAGCAGTGTTGTTTGTTATATATGAACTAAAAATGTAAAATCTGACACATTGGGAGATTCAATCCCTGACATATGTTCTCAAGGCAAAAGGGGTCCTACCTGGTGTTGGCAAGTTCTACCTAACAGAGTGGCCAGTGAGTGTATATCATAATGTTTTATAGTGCAAAATACAGCT
Source organism: Benitochromis conjunctus (assembly GCA_015052645.1). Lineage (NCBI taxonomy): Eukaryota > Metazoa > Chordata > Actinopteri > Cichliformes > Cichlidae > Benitochromis > Benitochromis conjunctus. The sequence goes on along the minus strand of VOQK01042883.1, from coordinate 25,478 downwards.
CCAGTGATGGAAACATCAAGAGAATACTTTCTCCCTAAGCTCCCTTTGCCTGCATTGTTGAAAATATCTCTGCACAAATGTTTTTTTTCAGGGCCTAATTTCACTCAACTCGATGATGTGGCAGATGCTCATGAGCTGCTTTGCTTCTGTAGATTTCATTATAATACATATTTCTCATGATTTCCTCAACTCCTGAGCTCTAATCATAAACACTTTTCGCCACTCCACTTCCTCCCCTTCAGGGCAACGCTCCGCTTCACGGCTGGATTGAATATTCATAAAGAGTCTGTGGATTTCAGATGACACAGGGGCATCCGCCTATGCTCGACATATGCATAAAATGTGCATTAACATGGTTTTATTTCTGTCTCACTGATGTGGAGAGTGAATGTTTATAGGACACTTAATGAAATCTATCCTTTAGAGTGGCCTAAAGAAGGCATGTAATCTACCAGAGTCTCTTTGAAGATTACAATTTACACCATGCATGACTGACACCTCCCAAAAGTTATCTGATGTGGTGCACGGCACTGTAACAGTTCGGATTGTCTTTGCAGTGCCTTCCCTCTGCTCTGCAAGTCTATAAATTGGCAAACGCAGCGTGAAGCATATGGCTATTGCCCCCCAACAAATTTGTTTCTTTTTTGTACGTGGCCTAGAAATTTCCTAAACCATAAAGCCACAAAAATGTCCTCTGGGAGTGCGAGATACAAAGAAATTTGACAGTCCATGGAAGCACAAAAATCAGTCACTGCACATCATTCCAGTGTCTTGGCTCTAATTGGAAAGCATTACGACTCTCTAGCTCCATCTGTTGAGACAATTTCGTAACTATGGGCAGAGGTTTGTGTTAGCAGATAGGAAGGTTAGAGCCCAGCTAGAGGACAGAAGTGAATTCTTGCAAGGCATGGAAGATACAAATGTCAGCTGAGATAATGATTCACTAGCTGCTGCAGATTCTTATGTAAGAGCTGTAATTCTTCAAACATGCTTGACTGAGTAAACTAATGAGGGTCGGGTGAACTTTCTCATTTGTCTTGTGAAACAATGTTAGAAATATCCATCTGTTGTGTATCTCTGCTTGCAATGCTGAGAGAGGCTAACACATTAACAAACGCATTAATACCTGCAGGCTGAGACAACATGCTCCTCACATTTAGGATGGACCAAGTACGGGAGGAGCAAACCTTGAAACTTCTTACAATTTCTGGTTTAAAATTCTCTAAATGTTAAAGTTTGCATCAAATAACAAGCCGGGACACGAGCAGGTAGAGTGCAGAGTGTATTCCAGTCGCATTAATTGCATTCTCGTTTTCCGCTTTTCCTCTTTTGAGAACAGAAGCAAACCCCTTTTTTTTTTTCTTTTGAGCGATGCTGTGTCAAATCCATTTTTGAACACGCACACAATCCACACCATGTAAATCTGTCAGCAGCTCAAAACAACATTCAGCTGCCAACTATAAGCTTTAATTTCAAAGACACAGTTTAATTTTAAAAGGATCCATAAAGCAATATCTAGGCTGATATACCGGCTCTGTGTCACCTATTTGAGTTGATATGTCAAACCCGTTAGCAAAGGGTTGCCTGAAACATCCGGGAAATAAAAATCTGTAAACTCTTTTTCCAAATGTATAAAACAACATTGCCATAATCTAAATTTGTGTTTAATTAGAGGGGTTTTTTGGCATGTGAGCTATATTAGTGGTCTTTAATCTTTGTTTAATGTTGTTTGGCTATGTCTTTGTTTTATAATTCAAATGCTTCAGCTGCTCTTATCTATGCAAAGATGTTTTTGCATCTTTGGCTTTCTTTTACTTTTTAGAAATACCATCAACCCATCAGGGACTGCAGATGATAATTACTGTGTATGGCTATATCTGGGGCATTTAAATGATGGACCCAAGTGCTCACGTTAATTAATGTGCATTGTCCCTGTTCAAATAAACATTAAAAATACATTTGAGTTGCACTGCTGCCCAGTTGCTTTCGTATCACCCCAACAGAGCACTTCACTCTCAGACTGCGGGTTTACTTCTATGGTATTTAAAAGTAGAATGGGAGGCAGAGCCTTTTAGCTTTCAGGCTCCTCTTCTGTGGAACCAGCTAACAGCTTGGATTCAAGAGACAGACACCTTCTCTGCTTTTAAGATTAGGCTTAAAACTTTCCTTTTTTAATTAAGCATATAGTTACAGCTGGATCAGGTGACCTGGAATCCTCCCTTAGTTACGCTGCATTAGACTTAGTAAGATCTTTCCTTACATTATTAAGCACTTGAGGTGACTGTTGTTGTGAATAAAACTGTTGTTGTAAATAAATCCATATTGAACTGATCTACTTTTTAGCTCCTAAATGCTCCACATTGTTCACCATCTTTGTTGCGTTATGGTGTACAAATACTGTGAATTGCCTTGATTCCTCTCAAATAAAGTTTTAAATATTTTCTGCACAACGTATGCTGTACTGTAAGTTTTTAGTCAATGCCAATTTTTTTTTTGTAATTTTGTTTCCATGGTCACCATGACACTGTATTTTAAAATTCAAAAACAATCTGTGTACAGATTTCAGCTTTAATTCAAAGGATCAGAAACAAATACTGGTATATTTGGAAATTACAGCTATTTTGATACCAAGACCCCTTTTCAGAGGCTGAGGAGTAATTGGGCAGTTGACTCACGAGCAGTTTCAAAGCGAGGTGGAGGCCTGTTCCCTTGTTTCATGATGAATTAAGAAGACAAAAGATCTGGATCTTGATTACAAGTGTTGAACTTGCATTTGGTAGCTATTCAACTCTGACTGTGATGTCAATGCAAGTGAAGCTGAAAAACCAAATATACTCTAACATGAACCTATCAGAGGGATTGCAAAGAATTAGTGAAATCCACTCTGTTATATTCTTAAGCGTGAAAGACTTGGCCAGCTCAGGGAAACCAAAACGTCTGAAAGATCACAAGGATGACTGCAAGTTTTATTCCTTGGTTAAGAAAAACAACTGCACAACATCTAGTGTAGTGACATCTAGCATCTAGTGCATCGTGCAAAATCTTTGCACTTTTCAGAATGACTGGAAGAGAAAATTATGGAAAAGGAACATCTCATTATCGGAAGCATGGTGCATCTGTAAAACAGATGACCATCTAGCTACCAATGTTTGATGCTGTGACTGCTGATCGACACAGCAATATGCCCACTACGCTGATTCAACCAAACCAGCGTTTCACTCACACGTATGACACAAAGCACAAAAGTAACCCAAGACTTTCTCAAGGCAAAGAAATGGGACATTCTTCTATGGCAAAATCCGTCGCTCGATGTCAACCCAGTAGAGCACGGCTTTCATTCACTGACAACAAAACTGAAAGCAGAGAAAACATCACAAGCAAGAAGCAACTGAATGCGATGCTCTGCCAGGCCTTATAGTAAGGGCCTGGCAGAGCATCTGAAGGGAGGTAACAGCATTTAGTGATGCCCATGGGCTGTAGATATCAACTACTCACTGACTGCAAATGATTTTCATCCAAGTATTAAAAGCATGCCCTATATTCAGAAGTATTGATTTGTCCAATCAAATTGAGTCTCTGAAAAATCACACATCAGTGAAAATCACATCAGTTAATACTATAGAAACTGTTAGATCTTGACTGACTTATAATCAACAGTGGTGTTGTATTGAGGCAACATTATAAGTTTTATCACAATTTTTAGACTGATGGAAGTAAATGCTTTAATTCTGGGTTGGCTTAGAATCTGAGCAAGGTTTTTTTTTTTTTAATAATTACAAGGAAACTGGTGTGAAATCAACATTTTATTCCTCCAACCACTCCAACAAAGTACAAAAACATTTAAAACCTAAAACGAAGCAAAACCTTAGTGATGAACACTGTCAAATCAAACCTGTTTCTCTTATGTGTTTGTTGAACGGTATTTCAGAGAAGAAGAAAAAAACTGTTCTTCCAATCATACACTTCAAGATGAGAAGATTTGTATGGCTAATGTAATAAATACCAGAAAATAAAGTATTTATACAGAAACGACATAATTTAAATGTATGTTCAAGGTTGAAGACAGGCTGAGCAGGCTTTGGGGGGAAAAAAAAAAAAAAAAAAAAAAAAAAAACTCAACCC
>VOQK01042883.1:5775-21336 GCA_015052645.1 Benitochromis conjunctus | reverse complement strand
GGGGTTTAGGGGGGAAAAAAAAAAAAAAAAAAAAAAAGATAATATAAGCCAAGTGTCCTCCATACACAGTGGCTCTTCATGGCAACAAACAAAGCAGAAAGTCCACTCGGCCTTATCTGTCCGGTCTCATCATCCCCGGCCTCACCGGCGGCATCATCATCGGTCGAGGATGACGCATCATGTTTGGCGGTCCTGGCATCATCTGCATGGGTCCTCCCATTGGTGGCCTCATGCCTCCTAGATGTGATGGTGATAGCATATGCAGCTTTAGATATTATTTATTACACCAGTTTACCCAAACACCCACATCAGTGCACTGACAGCCTTTTTCAAATAACCACCTTGTCTTTTATCTCATCAGGCCACAGAAATATCTAATTGCTTAAGATATTTAAATTTTATCAAGGCTGATTCAAACGATATTGATTTTACAGTGATATAAAAGCAAAAGAAAGGCTGCCAATCAGGAAAGATAAGTAACATACAATAATAAATAAATAACCAACCATGTGTGGTCAACAGCTTCATCTGCACATGTGGTCATTGCTTATGAATACAACGTTTGAAACATTTGAAAACAACTTTTCAAATGACTTTATAACTATGACTATCTTTAAAACATTTCTGTATCATGTTGAATAAATATCAACTAAAAATGGAACTAAGGCCACGCCACACCTTTATGTAATACAAATTTGTATCACAAGAGAGTGCAACAAGTTCAATGACACCTTTACTTAACCAGGCGAGGCATTAAGAGCACAACCTTATTTACAATGCTGTAGGATTGGCAGTAGGATGTAAAAGAAATAGAAGTTAAAACAACAGCAACTGTTGGGGTTAAAAAAACAAAAGAAAATTAAGGAAAATGTTTCTTACCAGGCCCACCGGGCATCATGCCATGTGGTGGAGGCCCCATCATAGGCATCATTGGAGGACCTCCCATTGGGGGTGTTGGTAGCATGCCTGGACGAGGAGGACCAGCTGTTTTTGAGAAAGCAAAAGCCAGTGCACAATTAATGTTAAGATATATCTGACCAACGAGAGAAAACACATATCCAACTATGGACAAAGCATAAGCTTATTTAAAACATTTACAATGTTTTAAATAAGCTCACTACAGCTCCAAGGGATCGTTTTATCGGCATTATCTCTGACCATGTTTTTTTTTTTTTTTGCTTCTTCTCTTTGATCAATAAATCTGCAAACTTGTGATTGTGAGTTTTATTGTTCCCTTTTATTCGTTTTCACGCATGAGCTCAATGTTGGGAAATTTTATAGTTTCCCTGTAGCACCACACCAGGCAATGGTTCACTTAGATACATTCTCACTGCTGGAAATAATAAAATAATTGAAGCGAGGTGCTTCCTGGTGGGGAAAAAATAGGCGACACTCGTCTAAAAGACAACACTCAGCATACAGTCAAAATTGAGTACCAGCTAATGGATGAGGTTAAACATGGTAAAAATACTGAATGTGTATTTAAGCAGCATTTAATAACTAATAATTACATTATTCAGTATTAAATTCAGGGTTTTTAAATCTCACTGATAAGTGTGGTACTTTGCACTGTGCATAACACTTAACAGTCTGCTATGCTAACGTTAGTGCTAGCACCAGTAGCCATCTTTCCTTGCAGGCAAATCTGCACATAACTGCGCAGAGTATGGTTACACACTGCCATGTTGGGAGTAAACCAAACATGCAACTGTTTATTTCTAGGTTAAAGTACTGCAGAACCACACCAGGTTTGTTCAACCATCATTTCTTTTACCTCCCACTTTGCTTGTTTTCAACCTCCATTAACAGAGAAAGAGCTGCTGCTGTCTGTTGGGGCTGCAGTGCTGGTGGACGGCATCTTCACGTCTCGCAACCACCAATTAAATTGCCTTAAACATTCATAAACGATTTATTCATTCATTTGATTATAGTTGCCACAGTCAGCCAGAGTGGGGGTGATTCAACATATGTTTAAAATTAACTTTGTCGTGCAGGTTTGTGGTCACAGTTTAACAATTTGGAATAAAAAATAAATAAAAGAAGAACACTTATTGACCAAAAATCAGCAAATCAGTGACTCGCACTGCAGCTTAATTTCATCTTAATTTATTCTCACATAACACTGAGAAATTGCTCGCAGTTGCCCTTCCTCACACATAAACACACAACAAGAGACAATCTGCTTCAGATGCATTCTCAATACTGGCAATAACACAATAATATAAGCAAAAGGTGCTTCTTGAGTAGCGCTTGCAGGAGGCACAACATGATGCGTTGTGAATTTACTCGACTATATAAGGGGGGTTGTTACATATGAACTCAATCTGACATTACATAAGGAATGTGTGCTTTTGTCTGATCGCACAGGGTCAGACGCATCTCTAACATACACGCTAGAGGCATGTAATAAGTTTAGATGCTGAATATAAAGCTAAAGCTCCTCATGTATGGATTCTGGTTAGTCTAATGAATGCACTTCATTCAACTTCCAATTACGCTAAATCTTTTTTTTTTTTTATGTTAAAAGAATTTCCCATATGATTATGAATGTATAAAAAGCCAGTGTCTGTGTCATGGTTGGTTAATTAAATTAATACCAAGCGTAAAGATGAACTCACCTGGGGGAGGGCCACCTGGGAACGGTGTGGGAGGAATCTTTCCCTGTTGAAACGCGGCCGCTGTTGGCAGAAGAGACAAAAAAAAAATTAAAAACACAGAAAAGAAATTTTTCATGAAGATTATAAATCATTTACAGATCCCAATCCAATGCAATACTCTACTTATGGAGTCCAACAAATTGGATCTTTTTAAATGGGAGAAGTAGTAACATAAAAGTGACGTAAAAAAAAATAAATAAAAAAAAAATCACGTGTCATGTTTAAAAGCCACAAAGAAGAATTTAGTCTGTAAAACAAGATTCCTCCACAGTGGACAAAAACACTCATGAGCTTTGCATTTTATATATGGATTTAGGGCTGCCACAAACAATTATTCTGATAGTCGACTAGTCACCGATTATTGTTGCGAACAGTCGACTAATCAGATCATGCATCCATTGGACATAAAATGTACAGCTTATTGCACCAGCATGCATTTGCTCTTATATAACTATCATTAGCTTACAGATTGAAGTGTTTAAGGTATGTGCTAACTAAAAATAAAGACAAGATGATAGTTTAAACTTTTAATGAAATTTGCAGATTGTCTCGGTGGAGTTTAATAAACTCAGCAGGCTGCTCCTTGCTCCCTAAGATATTAACAGGACATTGGAGTATATTCTCGACCATCTCACACTTCTGTTTAATCAGTTTTCTGTTTGATGTTTATTCAGCTGTGTGAAAACTAACTTTAAACTCAGCCAAACCGATTTACTAAGGAACAAAGAAAACACTGAAAAAAGCCAAACAATAACATGTTTAAGTTATCTAAGTGACTTATATATCATGTTTAACCTGAGTAACGAAAGACCGCAGGGGGTTTGAAAACGATGTGCCGGGAGTTTGCTGTTCTCGCCGGCTCTAACGAGCCTTGACCTCCCGGTCAGCGATCGAACTAGTCACAGAAGTCTCCGAAAACGGGGTTTTACACCCGACCCATCCTTCAAATTTGGGGAAAAGGAGGATGCATTTGTTGGCCGCATTTGGAGGAATCTTCGAATTTGGACAGTCTTCGTTGCGTCGCTGTGACGTAATCGGCCTACAAATGCGGCCTCCGAAGGATGCAGCCCCTGAATTTGGACACAGCGATGATACCGGAGACTGCTTCTTCCTCTTCTTCTTTGGCGTTTAACGGCAGCTGGCATCCTTGTAGATGCATTGCTGCCATCTTCTGTTTCAGTCTGTTATTACACTCTTAAATCCTACTACTTATTCCTGCGTCTTTCAGGATCTTACAAAGCTTCAAACGACGCATCGACTATTAAATTAGTCGTAGACGATTTTGATAGTCGACGTAATCGTGACTAGTCGACTGATCGTGGCAGCCCTATATGGATTAGTGGTTTGTAATCTCAGAGGCCCAAGTAAGCTGGTGTATAGAGCCCACTGGTTAAGCAGAGAACTTGGATATCCCACGTGAGTGCAAAAGCATGCCTGTGTGGGATATGTAACAGGCTTTTACTGTCTGCTTCTAAACCAGCTCACTAAATATGGAAAAGAAAAAGCATGCGGCGCCCACATTAAGCATGTAGATGGTTTGCTGTACAAGCAAATTAAAACATCACTGATGCTGCCACTAGAGGGCACTTTCACATTTAAGTTAGGCTTGTTCAACACGTGATCTGTATCCAAAAGAGCTCAGAGTCAGAACAGAGTTTCTCCCCTGATCAAAACATATTTTGTGATCAGGAGAATACGACTCAATCTTCCTCATCTTACCTCAAACCAAAGCCTGTAGTAATTTTACTCCTGACACAAGACATTCAGACAATAATATTCTTACTTGTTTTATCAATCAGACTCTGTGCTTGTTCCTCCATCCATTTCTGATAGTAATCTTTCACATTTTCTTTGTGCTTTCGGCCACTGCAGTGGGTTTTCCTCACTGACGGCTTAAACAGAAACAGAGTAAAACCATGGAAATTTAACTGGAGCAGAAAAGACATATACAAGCTGTTTGACGCCTTTCAACAATTTGATTTGATACAAACAAAACTTACCGAATCATGTGTAAGGTAGGTATCACAGTAGTCACAGTAAAACCTGAGGATTTAAAAACAAACAAACAAACAAACAAATCAACAACAAAAAAAACAGAGGTTAACTTTTTAGTGTTTTTTTAAATCCAGACCTTTTAAATATGACCAATCTAAAAAATATTATTATTGTTATAACATCTAGAAGTTCTAAACCATTTTCTTGCTCTCGTTAAATAAAATTATCAGTACAGATCATTCAGAACTGCTTTTGCAATTGTGAACTGAATCGTGAATTAGTTATGTGAAGCAATTTGAGCCCCTCAATGTCAGACTGTGGGCCCAATTACTTGTTATTTAAATGAGAATATCAGCAGATATATCAATTAGGGGTGGGTATTGTAACTGATTTGATTCTGATTCACAAGGTCCTGATTCAATTTTGCCTCAGACAGTCAGAAACATTATAATTCTGATCATTTATCAGTACATATCCATATTTTTTATATCTATGTATAAAAACAAAGCTGACACTTGTGAGACTTCATCAGAGGTGTAAGCATCACAGCAGATGCCTTTGTGTCAAAGTAACTGAGGATAAAACAGCTTTTTATAGCAGATAACCTTACAAATATTCTGCAGTAGATGAAAAACGGAAGAAAACCTTGAATCAACATATGAACATTACCTGATGCTGCTGAAGTGAAGCAGAGCAAAGTTACAGGGGTTTTATTAGAGACAGAGCTAAGCATTTTGCAGTTTGACATAATTTGGAAAAGTTTAAATTTCTTCAGTATTGAAGAGCAGAAATTAGTTTCTCTTGTTGGAGGTCATTTTGGGGGAAAAAACAAAGCAAAAACAAAACAAAAACAGCGGCTGACAACACTGTACACAATGGTAGACTGGTGCGTACTAAGCAAGTGAATAATGCAGAAAACAAACATTTTTGATGGTAAATTGTTCTTGAAGTACACAGAGAGAGAGACCTGTGCAGGAAGTGTGATTTTATCCTGGTGGAAGCAAAACAGCCAATGTAATAGGGAATTCATGACAATGTTTTTCAAACATGAAGTGTAGTTTAAATCCTGTGTTGCTGCTGATTGAGTGAATTTTGGTGGGAGAGTAACGAAACCTGTAGTTTCAGAATTCAGCACCCAGCATGTCCGCATACGTGAGGACAGGTGAACATTATTTAGACTAAAATCAATTTGAATCAGGGAAATCGATTTTTTAAATCCACCCCTAATATCAATAACATAGAGCTGGTACTCTTATACTATCACTGGCCACTTTATGTCTGCTCAACTGCTCATCAATGCAAACAAATTAGATACATTTTATCAGCTAATCAAGTGGCTAAGTGCATTTAGTCATGTAGACTTGGTTTAGTTATATTTTATACATGACATGGTTGTTGGTGTCAGGCAAGCTGGTTTGATTTTTTTGAAATGCTCAGCACATCAAACCTTGAAGCAGATGGAATACAGCAAAAGAAGACCATACTGGGTGTCACTAAAGTCTGCTAAGAACAGGAAAATTAGGCAACGATTCACACCAAATCGTTGCCTCAGCAGACAAAAGACTGAAAATGTTTTCTGGTTGAGTGACCTGGAAAAAATTGTCTACTTCTGTCGTGATATTTGAACAGTCAGAGACTGGTGTAAATAGCATGAAGTGCTGGATCCGTCCTGCCTTGTGTCAGTGGTTCACAGTTTGATGGTCAATAATCCAGGTAAGGAAATCCTATAAAGTTTATTCAGTTCATCTGTGCGTAACATTATCAATGGGAAAGGCATGGATGAGAAATGAAACCATTCATCCACTGAAAATGCTGCATCCACATAAAATTCATCAACTTTTAAACAACATGGTGTACCTGAGTAATGTCCATCCCTTTAAAACCAGTTTTCCAACAGGGTAACACCATGTCACATGTCAGCTCAAATCACCACTAGACAAAATATTCCCTCTAATATACCTCTTTGTATATTAGAAGTGTGTTGTAAAGGAGTGTGCATTTTTTTAAGTAAAAAAATGCTCCATGTAGTAATTAGAAAATGTCCAGCTAGATTTTGAGATGCCCTACATTAAAAGTCCCTCCCAGCTGGAAATATTTACCTTTCACAAGGCACAAGTCCGCACAAGTTCTGTGGCCATGCAATAAATGTTTACATTATCCTTATTTTGCAGAAATAGATATGATATTCTCGGGCCAGATGCCTCACTAATTTAAGTTAACATCAAATTAGTTGAAAAGTATGATTTCAAAAAGTGATTTTTTTTTTTGGTCACGCATTTTCCTGATCATGAAGTGATGATAACCTTTTAATAGTCTCACTTTCTTTTCTACTTATTTGTTACGATGAGCTTTGCAGCTGGTCTCCCTCGATGGAGTTCACCTTGGAAGTAAAATAATGTTAATATGCGTCAAGATATTTAATCACACTTTTACATGTAAATGTTTTCTTAATTAAGAAACTATGAAAAGTTTGAACTAAATACACATTTAATTGTTGGACCATTAAGAACAGAGAGAAAATTCGAACAAAACAGCGGACTGCTCTTTAGTTTATATATTTGTTAAGCATATTACATTAAGTTATTAAGTTACGTCAGCCTCAATAGAAATCACTGATAGATCGATCTATTCAATAAAACGGACCCGTGACTTCACTATCTGTCGATATTTTCTGGTAAACGTTTATGTTGGCTTTCGCTCCAGCAAATAGCCATAGCCCAGAAAAAGCTTACAGCCTCAGTCTGAGCACACCCCGGTTATTCGTCACCAATGTTTTTCTTACCACCAATTCTTACTTAATTTAGATAAAAAAACGCACGTTAATACTGTTAAACGTAAAGGTAAAAGACTTATGAGTAAAAACAAATTTCATGTGAACTTACTTCGGCATGTTTCCCAGCAACCTCCGTCAAAAAGCGCGACGCCTGTGCTCCCAATAAGAGTTCCGACAAGATATGGAGACATACAGAACTTTAGTTCCGGCTAAAATTTTGTTATGGAAAATTACAGGGTTCTCTTTCTTCTGTTCGTATTTAGTTTTTTTGTTTGTTTTTTTTATCACTGCCATTGCTTAAGTCAGAAATTATAATGTATGTAGCATGTATTGGCTTTAACTTGTTGGCCCAGTTTCTAAAACCATGTCAGATTTAGTAGTTGGTTAACTGCAAATGTCATGAATTGAATTTTGTTTGTGCTGTTTGTGGTTTTTCTTAATAATAATGAACTCACAAGTTAGTTGTGATTTATATAGTAGATGAAAAGTGCAATATACATTTTTGACATTTAGTGATTTCCATTTTATTAGGTAGTATATACTACCACTGCAAGTAAATGAAGTAATTACAATTAACAAACATATTAGCAAGAAGATTTTATACTAGTATTAAAACAATTATATTTTACAATCCAATTAAAGAAGAAAGTGGTACAGATAAAGGGCATCATTTGCATATGCAGTAGATTCAGTGTTGTTCTTTAAAAAAACAAAACAATAAAATAAAAGTGTTAATTTCTCCCGAGACATTGGACAGGAAATGTTGTCAAAAGCAGTCTATTCATATAACCCCCTATATTGATAATGAACAACGCACATTTTTTAAACTTTGTATTCATTTACCATTTATGAAAGCTAAAATAGGAATTTTGAAGCATGACATTGATACATAAAATATGATTATGCGAATAGATAAAAGATTAGGTACATGAAGTGAAAATTTGATATTGAAACGATATATACATATCGTTACTGATTTATATATTTTTTTCCTGTATGTTGAATTTTGCTTTCAAGCATAATCACTTCATAGAACGGTTAAGGAAAAATAAAAAGTGAGTTTGGATCATTCTGAAAAAGGCATTTTGTATGTTTAATAATATATTCAGTGCTGTTCTTTTCATGTATATTGGTAGCCATACTGTCCATATTTTACACTGAACTGATAGATGGGAACCAGATTTCATTGATAAACCAATGAAAAGATGGCTACAAATGGCAACAGATGACGTCTACGCCCACCAGGTGATTGGCGGAGGGCGACGAGCGCGCTGTTGCAACGTCAAACATCGTCCCCCTTAGTTGTGCCATGCGCACTAACGGTTGTTGTTGTTGAGCTGGTTGTTATGGCTGAACAAGGCCTCGGACTCAATTGAGAGAGGACCCCCGTACCACCCCCGTCTCCGCCACGGGACACCTGGCACCCATGGAGGGCACGGACATGGACGTGGACGCGGAGCTCATGCAGAAGTTCAGCTGCATGGGCACCACAGACAAGGACGTCCTCATTTCGGAGTTTCAGAGGCTGCTGGGCTTTCAGCTCAACCCTGCCGGCTGCGCCTTCTTCCTGGACATGACCAACTGGTGAGTGCGGGGATTGGAGGGCCCGCTGTGGGCAGGACAGAAGTATGACGCTAACCTAGCTTTATAATTAGCTTGTTAGCCTACATAGATTTTTAAAAAAAATGTGCAAAATAGAGCGCTGTGGAGGCGATGTTGAACCCTGAAGGGAATCATATCACCATTCCCATTCTAGGGGATGTCTGTTAACTCCAAGCAATCATCACTGGCAAACGGAAGTGAAACGGTAAAGTTTGCCGTGACCGCGGAGGAAACAGTAAGGTGAAGTCACTGAGGAACCAAATAGCTAGCAGGCTAATTTAGGCACAGGGAACTCTCGCTCCTGGATCGTCAGCCATGTTACATAACAGCGCACAGAGCCAGTTAAACCGTACTCCTCTGGGAGCCAAAACTCAAGGCAGCGCCGCTCACTTCACGTTATTCTGATGACGTAATCAGTCGTGATCTATCAACACCCGACAACAAGTGGTCTTGATCACAACGCCTTTGTGCTCCTGGTCAGCTGCGCTCACGTTCTTTAGTTTATCAGCAATTGATGCCCTTGATTGGATCAATTTTGAAAGAAAAAACTTGTATTCGCATAGCTTCTATTTAGGGGAATGGGGATTAGGGGGTCATAATGGAAAGAAGGCATCATCACGCGGCAGTGGTTTGAATCTGTCCCCTGAACCCAACATTTGGAAGTAAACATGAAATTATGGCTAATATATGAGCAATGGCTCAGAGGTAGCAACCCACTAAACCAGGCAGCATTATTTTTCTCATACTGGCAAAGCTAAAGTAAGAGAAGTGCCACTAAGATGACTATGTAGGACTGTACACCTTTTTTTTTCTTTTTTTTTATTTTGTTGTGTATTTTTCACATGTACAAGCTTCAGATCAGCAAAAAATGTCAGTAGACAAAGATAATCAGAGTTAAAACAAAATACAAAATACAGTTTTTATATGATGATTTAATTAAGGGGGGAAAAAGTTATCCAAACCTACCTGAGACAAACCTAATAACTAGTTTTGCCACCCTTGGCAGCAAGAACTGCAATCAGGAGTCTGCAGTAACTGGCAATGAGTCTTTCACACAGCTGTGGAGGAATTATGGCCCACTCTTTAATTCAGCCACATTAGAGGCTTTTCAATCATGAACAGCTTGTTTAAAGTTATGCCAAAGCATCTCAATCAGATTTAAATTCGGACTTTAACTAAACATCTGGGTTTTTTTTGTTTTGTTTTTTAAATCTTATTTCTTTTGATCTTTCTGGTATTTTGTTGTTGTACTGCTGCATAACCTGAGTGTGCTTCAGCTTCAGCACATAAAACCGATGGCCAGACATTGTCCTTCAGGATTTTCTGGTAGAGAGTAGAATTCATGATTCCATCAATAATGGCAAGTCGTCCAGCTCCACCATGTTTGACTGTTGGTGTGACGTTCTTTTTATCAAGTATTGTGTTAGCTTATGCCAGATATAAAAGGATATAAACTTTCCAAAAAGACTGAACTTTAGTCTCATCATTCCACAATTTTTTTTTTTCTATTTTGGGGAATCAAGGTGTATTTGGCAAATGTGAGACAAGCCTTTACAGCAGGCCATCTAATAATTTAAAAGTTGGTCGTTTGATCCTTGGCTGCTCCAGTCTGCATGCCAATTATCCATGGGCAAGATTTTAACTGTGCATACTAAAATGGATGCATCAGAGTATGAATATGTGTGAAATTTAGACAAAGAGCACTTAAGCATAGAAAAATGAATGGGAGTGGGTGAAGGAGGCATGTTATACAAAGCGCTTTGTGCTCTGGGAGAGTAGAAAAGTGCCATTTTTGGTCAGAAGTGTTTGCTGTGGAACTCTCCCATAGATACCATTTTTGCCCAGTCTCTTTTTTTTGTTGTTGTTGTTGAGTCATACACTCTGACATTAACTGAGCCAAGCAGGGTTTGCAATTCCTTAGCTGTTGTTCCTTGGTCCTTTTGTGACCTCCAGGATGAGTCGTGAATGTGTTCTTAGAGGAGTTTTGGTTCATTTAAAATCTATTTGTTCTTTTTGGCTTATTAAAATTTGTTTGATCTGAAAACATGTAAGTGTGACAAATATCCAAAACATAAGAAATCAGAAAAGGCAGATACTTTTTAACAGCACTGTACTCAGAAGGTGCATGTTGAAATAGTCCTGGCAAATAGGTTACAAATAATGCTAATTGTAAAAGTAGGACAGGCTTTACAAAAACAAACATAAAACACTTGGACAGACTTCAGCGTATACTGCAGGACTAAGATTTCAAGATTAATAATCAGGATTGATGGGTATTGCTGATGTGTAATAATGCTATGCTCCTTCTTTTGCATTGGAACAGGAATCTGCAGGCTGCTATTGGTGCATATTATGACTTTGAAAGTCCCAATGTCAACACCCCATCTATGTCCTTTGTTGAGGATGTGACCATTGGGGAAGGAGAGTCTGTCCCTCCAGATACACTGTTCACAAAGACCTGGAGGATACAAAACACAGGTATATGGGATTACATTTACACCTTCACACTGTATACATGTAGATAGTCTTTATAAATCTGTAACATGGTCACGGATTTTGTTGAGTTGTATTTTGAATGAATTCTTCTTGGTGTATTGTAGGTGCAGAGTCGTGGCCACCAGGGGTTTGTCTCAAGTACATTGGAGGCGATCAGTTTGGGCATGTAAACACAGTTATGGTGAAATCTCTAGACCCCCAGGAAATATCAGATGTGAGTGTGCAGATGCGAAGTCCCATAACTCCTGGCATGTACCAGGGCCAGTGGAGGATGTGTACTGCCACTGGATTATTTTATGGCGGTAAGAAAATATTACTACTTTGATTAACTATCAAGTACATTTATAACACCTATGACTAAAAATAATAATACAAAATAATAATTTCAGTTCATACTAAGCCATGGTAAATAATCAGATTTAAATCTCATTTAAAATGTTCAGTTCCCATGATTATTTAAAACAGTATTCTAAATATAACCGTTATTATTATGCTTTCATGTTCACTACAATGCTCTTGTTTAGGTACTCTCATATATTAGGCTCCCCTTTTAGTCTTAAAGTCAGTCGCTTTTTACTGCAGCTTCAGAAAAGATCATTAAGAGACAATCTAGAGGAGATCAATCTAGAGGAGATCAATCTAGAGGAGATCAATCTAGAGGAGATCAATCTAGAGGAGATCAATCTAGAGGAGATCAATCTAGAGGAGATCAATCTAGAGGAGATCAATCTAGAGGAAGTAAGACTCAACTTTTCGTAGTCAAAACCTGCAGGATTATCAGCTGTGTGTGGCTCCCTGTTTCTGCAGATCCCAGGGTCTTTCACTTAGCCCACTTTCAACAGTATGTGACAATTTGCTGTCAGCTTTGGGGGGTTTTTCTCGCCTCTGTGACTGCTTTGCAGGTCTCTGAGCCACGTGAGCTCACTGTCACTCTGTGCTCTCATGGCCCCCATCTGTGTCTGCAGACTACCCACAGCAGAGGCAGGTCGGCAGGAACCAATAATTGCCCGAGACTGTCTTTACAAAAATTGCCCCCCTAGTCAAGACCTAACACTGTTCCTCACCACCTCCACCCCCACCCCCCTCTTATTTCTTCTCAATTTGAATCATATTTAACCTTAATGAATAAAGACATCTTTTAAAGCTCAGTAACTGCATGGTTTTTGTTCAGTTATTGTATTAAATAATCAAGTTTAGTTTATGCCTGCCTTAGTTTATACCTCAGTTTCTCATAAAATAAGACGAACAACAAAATTTCATCAGACTGTCAGGCTTTAACCAGACAATGTTGAGGTTGTTGTTTAAGCCTTTATTTGAGACTTGTAACAAACCTATTTCACATCGTTGTCTCAGACATGTAGCTGTGAGCACACCCGCTGTCTCAGTCTTTTGTTTTAGAGGGACAGACCATCAGAAGAAAGCTGGTTTAAAGTGAAGGGGGAAGGGAGTGAAATCTGCATGTTTCAGGCAGAAGGTCACCTGAGGGGGCTCCACAAATGCCCAGCAGAGAATCAACATCACCCTCAGCTGTAAATAATCACACCTCAGCCTGTGAAACCTGTTCACAGCAGTCCCTTATCTCCTTCCTCATCCTGCACTCCTGTGCTTACATCTACGTCTCCCTTGTTGTTGTTTTCAGAATCAGAAAACTTTATTAATCCTTCAGGAAATCATGCAATTGTGTCAGCACCATTAGTTACATTGCTGGTAACAAAGTTATTTAGCTTTGACAGGGTCATTGTTTTCCCTTTTTCCTTGTTCGTTCCAGAAGAGGTCACTATACAAAGTGGAAGGGAATAGTTTCAGTAACTAAAAGCTTCAAAACAGCAATGCAGGGCATGCTTTATGGGATGTCCTCCAAAAACCACAAGTCCGCCAGCTGTAAAGCATGCAAAAATGCTCTAATAGAGCACAAAAATACATATAAAGAGTTGGAAATTAGCAGAAAAGTTCCCCCATAAAAACTTACAAACTAAACCACATACTTTTGTTGTTTTTGTGCTTTTTGGCACCAACACATGGCAACAAATTCTTTGTTTGTGTACAAACTTGGCAATAAAAGCAATTCCGATTCTACATATTCTGCTAATATCAATTTAACACTGAGAATGATCAAACTGGCAACTGTCAGGTCACTTTGGTGCTCGTTTGTTATCTCCACAGATGTAATATGGGTGATTCTTAGTGTAGAAGTTGGAGGTCTTCTTGGAGTGACCCAGCAGCTATCTTCCTTCGAGACAGAATTCAACACTCAGCCCCAGCGCAATGTGCAGGGAGACTTCAACCCTTTTGCCTCACCACAGAAGAACAAGCATGATGCCACTGACAACAGCTTCAGAGATCCAGGTGGAGCCTGGGAACGCACGCAAGAGCCAATCCAGCAAGATCAGAATGGACTGTCTCATAATGCTGTAAATAGGGCGTCAAATGGTCTCCAAACTAATCTTTCTGTGGTAACTTATGGACAGGTATGTATATATAAAAATGAACTCATTACAGATCTACTCTCACCTTTAAACGTGCATCACTACATTCACTCCTTTATACTTACTTTTTATTCAAACTTGCACTACATTCTTCTATTCTACAGGTGATGAGCATTTGTTTTGAGTCCGTGCATGATTACATCGCTCCGTCTATCTAAAAGTCGACACACGTGCAAATATATCGCCTTTTACATATCGTAATGTGGAAATCATATCAGTTTTTGTCCAGATCAAAGAAGTTAATTCTACTGCTTGAATATTCTTGATGATAAGAAATCTACAAACTGATTGATCTTCTTTTTTTTTTCTTTTTTTTTTTAAATGATCAATCTGCACTACCTGCAGTGTAACAACTGACTTGGCAGCACACTTACACACATTTTTTAAAATGTGTGTTTTTTCTGAAAGCATGCAAATTCATGTATTCCTGACACTGAAAATTCTGGCTTTCTGAATGCCACAGAGTAGAGTTGGGTTTACACTCCCTGTATACATGACAATCTAAAGTGCTGAATGTGAGACTGAAACCTTGGTTCAGCAATGCTACGTGGATTTCTTTCCTTTATATACCACAGGAAGAAGCCATAATGATCATTATTTCTCTGTAAAATTAAATTATCAGTGTTTCATTTAGTTCCACTTAACCTGTGAAGCTGGTCTCAAGTATCAGATGTCTTTTTATTTTTTTTTCTCTTTTTATGGGCATGAATGTGATAATTGCGTTTATCATTTTCTTCCTCTTGGGACTACACATATTTGCACACATTTTAACACAAATTTAATATAATCTCCTCACCTACATATACTTCCCACTGACTAAAATGTTGCCAAAGCAAAGGTCAAGTGAGTAATTAGATGATTAGATTTCTTTACTCTGGGGATTGTGGTTAGACACTAACCGTCTTCTTGGCAGTCTGCTCTGCAGCTGTCGCCATATCAGGTTGGGGACAGTTAGACGAGCCTCGGGGTTTAAAACTTTATTGTAATTAGTTGTAACTTGAGGAGGATCACTTAAAACAGAAAAGAATTCCTGTGACTTAATCCATTTTAGTCTTACTGTACGGTTTGGCGCAGCATGTTGCGCAATCGTCTGGTTTCTTGGGGTCAGTGAGGACTTTTGTAGTTTTTCTGTCCTGCAACATGGAAGTGATTTTAGGGCTAAAGGTGTGGTTTAATGCTGACATTTGATGATGTGCGTCGCAGTTTCTATGTTAAACAGATTGGAATATTTAGACATTTTTATGTGCAGTCATATGTCATGAAAAGATGATGACTTGTCATGAAAAGACGATGACTTGTCATTCAGAAAATCGAATAATGTTCAAATTTCGAGTCTATTTTAAACAGTGTAAATTCTGCACTTTGATGACAGCTGAAATGCTGTGATACTAACATGCAAATCAATAACGTTGAATAATATTAAGCACAGCTTGAGCCACGATGAGGCAGAACAAAGTTTGAAATTTTTAAAAAAGGTTTGGGGTTTTTGTTGTTGTTGTTGTTTTGGGGGCAGGGGGGGGGGGGTTGTTTGGTTTTTTTATTGGTAACTACA
>VOQK01042882.1:54381-84758 GCA_015052645.1 Benitochromis conjunctus | reverse complement strand
AATATAAAATGTGTTATTATACAAGCAGAAAATCTGCATTATAAACACAGACTGAATGTATATGAAGACAAAACAGAGTGACATCATAATCTGATGAACATCTGCTCCACACATCTGTGGTTCATCTTACTGTGTTTGACATGACACAATGATTGAGTCTCTCTCAGACCTGCAGACCTTTAATGACAATCTTTGTTTGGCTTTAATCTGCAGATGAAGGAGGGAAGATGGCGTCACATTTAGGCTGCCATAATGTCCACAGTCTGTCAGTGAGATCTGATCCAGAGTCAGGGTGAAGATACACATTTGGACTGGTTCCTGTTGTTAATCTGACTCCAGATCATTTTGAATGAGTTGAGCTCAGTGAAGAGTTCCAGCTGGGAAAGATGATCTGTTTGCTACCTGCTGCTATCAGGTACGACTGTTCACGTCCACATGCAGGAAAAATCTGCTGACTGTTACCAAACAGTGCCGAAATCTCATCACTGGACAATAATGATGAATGAACTCAGACCTGCTGATATAATATCTTATTTCAGATGAACTAAACAAAAAAGGAACAAATAGAAACAACCATCATGACTCTGTTTGACCTTTAGATCTGAAACTATGGTTGAGAACAGCAGACCTGGATGAGTGTGAGTGAGAGTGAGTCATAGTGTGGAATTGGACGGTGCGTGTTTCTTGTCTCAGACTGTACGAAGAAAAGTGTGAGCGTGTTTTCCTCCCCCTGACCCCGGACCATCCCTTGGAATCCCTGGTACCCTCCTATCCTTATCACTGTATATATGTAAATATCTCACCCGGTGTTGTAAATAAATCTCTTCTTGACAGCACAGCTCAGTCCTGCAATTGAGTCCTGCTTAACTAAATGTGACAGAACGATCCAGCCACAATGGACTCAGTGGACTCCGACCCCATGTGCCAGACTCTGTCACAGGAGGCGCTTCTCGAGTGACATTAGCAAATGTTACTCCTCATCAACAAAGAATTAACAGCTCTTACTCAAGCTCAGGCTCAACGCAACCCATTGGTATGCTCATCTCCACTGACTAACCCATCTCCTTCCCTGGAGTTTCAGGCTGCTGCCTGAAACCCATCCAGCAGAGCAGAATCTACAACAACAATGAGGCCTTTTTTGTCCAGTTGCTGCACAATCAGGCATTGAAATGGGCCCAAGCAGTGTTGAACTCCACCACAAACATTACTTACCTTGAATTCCTATTCAAGTTAAAGAGCTTTTTTGACAAAGGTACCCATGTCCTGCAGCGGTGGCTCAATGTTTCTTAAACCTGAAACAAGTTAAACACAGTATGGCTGACGGTTTCATTGACTTTTGGGTCCTACCAGAGGAGACAGGGTGGAGCGAGGACGCTCTGAGGGGAGCGCTGCTAAATAATATTTTAGATGAATTAAAGGATGAACTAATGGTAAGGGAGTTACCTGTCTTACTGGGTTCTCTGATGTCTCTGTGCATTAGAGTGGACAATAGCCTAGAGGCATGGAGAGGAACATGTCACTTGGGTTCCCAGAATGCACCTGGCCAAGTGGAGATTACTTCTGGCGGAAGTGCTCCCAAGGGGACAGGCCATGTGGTGGATGGCAACATCGACGAGGAACAGCCGATGCAGCTAGGTTGCCAGTGAAACACCAGTTTAACCTCATCGCCCTTTTCTGGCCAGTGAGTGCCTATATTGCGGCCCAAAGGGTCCTTATAGTTATGTCTGTCGTGAAGGGCCCTTTTGGCCCTTCACGACAGACTTCACGATGTCCATCAGTAGTGAGAGGAATACTGGTGGGCGAAAGCTCTACTGCTTCTTCTCTGCCTCACTTAATGTTGCCTGCTATACTCACTGTGCATATTGCCACTCACCCAATCGAAACCTGAAAGGGAGGCAATGGAAAAATACATCACAGACTCACTCACCACTGGCATTATTCGCCTATCCTCCTCTCCCCTAGATGCTGGGTTTTTCTTCGTCAAGAAGAAAGACAAGACACTCAGACACCCTATAGATTACCGGGGGTCAATAAAAACAGAATCAACTTATATACTACAATATACTATGCTTACTTAGCAGGCAGCATAGTATATTGATATTATAGCTCTATATAAGTATATTGTTATTTTTATGATAAAATGCAGGTTTTGTGTGTGTTCGAATATAATAGTATTGAGTAGCATAACATGTTAAGATAGTTTATCATATAAAAGAAGTAGGGATGTTTTGATATTACAGTGTAATAGTTTGTCAGTATAAATGTTTCACTTTGTGTTTTTGAGTTGCAGACTTGATGGTTGGGCCTGGTTGACATCTGACACCCTTTTTACAGAAGAGTTTGCAGAGCAAGCCAAAACAGGAAACTTTCAAAATGCAGAAGTGCTTAAGGTCAAAGAACGGGTGTCTAGACCACAAAACAAAATGCACAAGATGTGCAGAGAGAATAAAGGGAAGTAAGCGGTAAATGACATACCTTTAAAACTAGGTAAAGGGGGAAAGGACCAGATGTCAACCACCAGCCGTCAACTCTGGAACATAGAGGGGGTGTCGGTTTAATGTATGTTTATTGTATGACTGACAGACTTTGCCTTGCATTCATGTATGTGCAAATTATCTTCCTCTGGAGGAATAAAAGCTTTGAATTAGAATTCTTGGTTGTGAGTGATTCTTACCAGCCCAGATCGATAAAAGGAATGGGGTCAACACCTCTCACAGCAAATAAAAGGTAAACTCCAGCCTTGTGCTTTCTTCCCTCGTCATCTCTCACCCGCTCAATGGAATTATGACGTGGGGGACAGTGAAATCCTCGCCATCAAGCTGGCCCTGGAGGAGTGGTGCCATTGGCTCGAGGGGAAGGCCCAGCCCTTCATTTTCTGGACCGACCATAATAACCTCACCTATTTTAAGAGGGCTAAGTGGCTAAACACCCAGCAGGCCAGGTGGGCATTGTTCTTTACAAGTTTTAGTTTCTCTATCACCGACATACCCGGATCACGGAATGTCAAGGCCGATGTGCTGTCCCTACAGTTTGCCACTACAGAATGCAACAAAAAAGTCTCCCGGACTTTTCGCTCGACATGTATCATTGGCTATCTCATGTGGGATGAGTGAATGCAGTTCACCTGCCATTCACTCATCCGTTGAACCATTGTCTTCCTGGAACGTCTGTTCTGGTGACCAACCATCAATAGTTATGTCAGCGAGTATGAGTCAGCTGGTCCTACCCGAGCAAATAATAAATGTCAAACCTATTCATATGCAGTTCTCCTCCATCCACTGCCAATCCCCGGGAGACCTTGGTCCCACATCGCCCTCGATTTTGTGACTGGTTTACCTTCCTCAGCTGGGAACATGGTAATTCTGTCCATTATCAACCCTTTTATAAGGCAGTGCATTTCGTGGTTTTCACAAAACTCCCAACAGTTCTCAATACAGCCCAGCTCCTCACTGATCATGTGTTTGGGCCCCAATGGAATCCCTTCAAACATTGTTTCAGATCGTAGGCCTTAGTTCACATCAAGGGTTTTGAAGGACATCTGCATGGTGATCATGGCTCAGGCTAGTTTGTCCTCTGGATATCATCTACAGACTAGTTGAAAGACGGAGCGCATCAACCAGAAGTTGGAGGCAGCGCATCGCTGTGTTGCCTCTGCTAACCAGAGCACCTGACTCCCCTGGGTGGAGTATGGCCACAACAGCCTAACCTCTTCGGCCACTGCTCTCTGGCCTTTTGAAGTGTCTGTGGGTTACCAACACCCATTATTTTCATCTGTTGAAGGTAAGCACATGGTCCCATGTACACAGGTGTTGTTGCATCTGGTGTGCCACCGAGGGCGACCCTTCTCTACACCAAGGAGCAGAACTGCTGCATGGCAGGTCAGTGCCAGATTCCTGCACCATCATATATGTCTGGACACAAAGTATGGCTCTCTACAAAGTATGTGCATTTTGAATCCAAGAAATTGGGCCCCAAATTCATAGGACCATTTGATATAGACACCATAATTAACCCCGTCTCTGTCCAGTTAAAAATCCCTTAGGAATATGTGCATCCATGCATCTCAATTTAAACCGTACTTATCCAGTCCTCACTGGATTGTACTTACCTCTGTTAGAAGAAGAAGAAAAATTTTATTGTCATTGCACATTGTGACAGTACAAGGCAACTAAATTTTCTCTCTGCATTTAACCCATTCACTCAGTGAAGCAGTGGGCAGCTACCAATCCACTCTACCTACTGAGCTACCCAGCTGTCTCTAATGTACTTCCCTGTGTTCCCTGGTGCTTCTTCTAATGTCTGTTTCCGTCTCTTCCCTGTAGATCTCGCTGCACTCTTGCCTGTTTCCCTTGGAGTCGACATGGATGAACGTGACTCATCGTGTGGAATTGGACGGTGTGTTTCTTGTCTCAGACAGTACAAAGATGAGTCTGAGTGTGTTTCCCCCCCGAAACCCGGACCATCCCTTGGAATCTCTGGAACCCTCTTCTCGTTATCATTGTATATATGTAAATATATCATTAGGTGTTGTAAATAAATTCCCTTTTGAATGCAAAGCAAGGTCCTGCAGTTCAGTCCTGCTTTACTGAATGCGTCAGGAACTTGTTTAAGCTGTAAAGGCTCAACTTAAACACAACTTTGAATAATTTGAAATGTAAAAATATGTCTCGTGGACCGGGGCCTCAGCTAGGCATTCCCAGCACACCCTCACTGTACGTTTAGGCGTGCCAGGTCTGTCCAGTGTCCTCCCCCTCCACCTGATCCAACTCACCACCAGGTGATGATCAGTTGACAGCTCAGCCCCTCTCTTTATCCAAGTGTCCAGAACATATGGCCTTAGGTCTGATGACACGATTACAAAATCGATCATCGACCTGCGGCCTAGAGTGTCCTGGTGCAACGTGCACTTATGGAGACTCTTATGTTCGAACATGGTGTTTGTTATGCCCAAACTGTGGTTTGAACAGAAATCCAATAACAAAGCATCACTCGGGCTCAGATCCGGGAGGCCATTCCTCCCAATCACGCCCCTCCAGGTCTCGCTGTCATTGCCCATATGAGCATTGAAGTCTCCCAGCTGGAAAACAGAGTCCCCAGGTGGAGCACCCTGCAGTACCCCACCCAGGGACTCCAAGAAGGCTGGGTACTCTAAGACGCCACTCGACGCATAAACGCAGTCAACGGTCAAGGAACAAACCCTCTCGTCCACTGGGAGAAACCGCAACATACAGGCAGCTAGCCGAGGGGTACCAAGATACCCACCCCAGCCCCGGTCCTGCTGGACTCTTACCAGGGTTAGAGTCCAGCAGGACCTCTGCTACTGGCTGGTGCCTGGCTCACAATGCACATGACCCCTACGGTGCCTCCTGCGGGTGGTGGGACTACAGGAAGATGGGCCCATGTCCCATTTTCGGGCTGTGTCCGGCTGGGCCCCATGGACTAAAGCCCCACCACCAAGCGCTCACCCTCGGGCACCCTCCCCGGGCCTGGCTCCAGGGCAGGGCCCTGGTAACCCTATGCTGGGCAGGGTAAACTGTTCCCTTGATGGTCTTCTCATAGGCGCTTGAGGCAGTTAAACAACTCCTTGGTGGAAGAGCCCCTGGGGTGGATGACGTCCGCCCTGAGTTCCTGAAGGCTCTGGATGTTGTAGGGCTGTCTTGGTTGACGCACCTCTACATGTTGGTGGATATCAGCGACAGTACCCCTGGATGGGAACCACCACCCTGGTCTGCCAATCTTTAAGAAAGTGAACAGGAGGGTGTGTTCCAACTATAGGGGAATCACACTCCTCAGTCTCCCTGGGAAGGTCTATGCCAGGGTGCTGGAAAGGAGAGTCCGTTCATTAGTCGAACCTCTGTCTGTTAGTCGACAAGCTGGAGGAGGTGGCTGAGGAGAGGGAGGTCTGGGCTTCTCTGCTTGGGCTGCTGCCCCCATGACCCGGCCCCGGATAAGCGGAAGAGGATGGATCTGATCCATGGAAGAGGATGGATGGATGGATTGTTTTTGAAAATATTGATTAAATAGTGAGAAAATCCCAGTCTTTTTACCTACCTGACATTTCTGTTACCTAATTATAAAATCTACCTTTATCAGCAGAAAGAGATCAAAATAATACCGAGCAGAACCGAGTTCAGCTTATTGGTGCAACCAGCTGCAACGGACCCAGTTTCTCATGTGCACCCTCCTTAATTACCCAACCCTGGTGTACAGTGAGGGAAAATCAGCCTCGTGTGAATGGTGGGTTTGGATTATAACAGATCTGGGTGAGTGTCTCTGTCTTTGTGTGTACAGTAAAAAAATCTCCATGTGTTAGCAATGACTCACTGTAATGCCGAGAGCTTTGAGGATGTTCAGTTTGCACATGGGACAGGTGCAGTGCTCCTTCAGCCAGGGGTCCACACACACTTTATGAAAGACATGTCTGCAAAAACACAGGTGTGTTATCAAAAAACAACATACTACATGTTATCAGCAGGACACAAGACATGCCAGACAGAAGGGAAGGAGGTGGAAGAGTTCATAAAACATTTTTAATTACAGAGCTGGACACCAACAGGTCTGAAACTGGACTTAGAGCGTGTGGCAAGAAGATCAGACTCACTTGCAGGGCAGGATTCGAACCACATCGTTCAGCTGGTACACCTCGATGCACACTGCACAGTGGTTTGACTCTGTGTCCTACACACACACGCACGCACGCGCGCGCACACACACACACACACACACACACACGTTGTGTACCCAGCCTACAGTCAGTTCTGCCAAAAATCAAAACCACACATATAAACACTCATTTGTTCACACAACAGCCATGGAGATGCTGAAGTGTCAGAGTTTGCTTGGCGTCACTCGTAAAGAGAGCAGTTCTGTTCTTTTTATTACTTTGTATTGTTATAGTGAGTGCTGCTGACAGATGCATTTAACTGAAAATGAGAAGATTATGGGAACGAGGGAGCTAACTTGAGGCATTTAGTATGTAATGTTTGACAGATTTGAACAAGGCCAGCATAAAATCACTTCAATCACACACTTGAACATGTAAAGTTAAGCCTTATATGGGAACAAAATGACCAAATGGGAACATTTCAACATTCAATTTGAACCTCTTAACATCCAACAGGTCATTGGCAACCCATCTGGGGTTAGTATTCAGTTACGGGTCACTCCTTTTTATACACTTGCTTAATCGGACCACCCAAATGGGAAATCTTATATAACATTGTATAGTTTATAGCCAACAAAATTAGCTTATTTAGCATGTGGCTAAAACAACAACAGAAAAGCCCAACTCTCACCCCAGATAGGTTGCTGAAGACCTGGGGGATGTTAAGAGCTTAAAAGCAGCCTTACAGTGGCCAAAACTTTAATCGCTTCTTGCTCAGATTCATTGTGCAAGGCCCTCCTCAAACTCGCTGACAGTTTTAGTGAGTCATTAGTTTGGTCATTTCTAAGAAAGGGAGGACCCCTCTGTCTTCAGAGTCGTCTTATGGTTATTACCCACATCTTCCTCCCTGTGCCTGTTTCTGTGCTGACTACAGTATGAATGACTGATGACCTATGGCTGCCACACTCCCACATGATGTCTTCTTGAAAACAAGTGGATACAGGGTCTCACTTTGATTTCTGCAACATCCTGATGGACAATTTACTAGTTAGTAATATAACCACCCTCTTTCATTTAGCATTTTAGTAATCATTGCTTAGGCTTAAGTGTGTTTCTGAGGGCTGGATTTGTGCCAGGTTTTCGTACCACACACTCAGGGAAAAACAAGCCACTTATCATGCCTAAAGCAAACTTAGGCCCACATAAATACTAGTGCCCCTTCAAAGGGCTGTGCCATACTGCCAGCGGCTATCAGACAGTTTTATCTAGCTCAGGATTACAACACCTACTTGTCTGCGTTCTTGCTAGCACAGCTGCCAATTACCTGCCACAGGTGACAAATTTACTGTATAGCCCAATTTGACCGGCGGGCTGACAGAGAACTTCAGACAAACTTCGAGCCGATTGTGACTACAGGCAACCACTTAAGGTTTTAAGCATCTGCTTGTGTCCTCTTATCACACTCCGTGTAATACTTGATTTGAGACACCCAGCAGTTTTGCCCACCTGAACAGATACAACACACTTCATCGTAGCCTTGCAGTTGAAGTCCTTGGTCTCAACTTGTCTGTAGCTTTAGGGCTTAATAGGAGAAGGTGACCAAAAGGGGATTATTATGTATTAGCTGTGTGACTGGGGAGGGAAAGGGTGTAAATGGATTTGGACTGAAGACACAAAAGTTAAGGCATGTCTATGAACATACCACTGGAGATCATTCAGGAGATAATAACAATGCTAATATTCAAATGAACGCACTCTATTTTCACTCCCTTGATCCCTCGCAGTCTGTCTTATGCCTTCCCTTAATCCACCCTGCCTCCAAGTCTTCCTACCGCTATTTATATTTGTCCAATTTTTACTTCCTCTCCACAGACCTCCTGGACTGACTGGGAGTCCTGTCATCTCAGATATTTCTCTGATTCGCCTATCACCCCACGCGGCAGCCGGGACCGGCGAGTCACCATTCAGCCCTCCACATCCGTATGTCAGCCCTCACATGGAGCACTACCTACGCTCAGTACACGGCAGTCCCACCCTCTCCATGATCTCAGCGGCACGAGGACTGAGCCCTGCTGACGGTAAGATTTTCCCCCCTCACTGGATCTGATGCACCACCACAAAAATGTCAGAGAGCAGTGGAGCTTAAACCATGTTGATATATTTGACTAGAACTCGTGCTTTAAAGTTTATTAGAGTACATTTTTCTCAGCATTAACTTTGTTGAGCTTTGCGCAAATGCAAATGTGTAATTCAGCAGAATAAGAAATTAAATGGGATTAAGACAATGTCTGTGCGATGTTCTGTAGAACCTGAATATGTGCGAATAATCATCCCGCAGACTCACAGTGGTGTGTTCATCCTGTGCCCTCCTTCACAATCTTACAATCTTATAATAGTTAGATTTTTGCTGTTGTGTGTTATTTGTAAGAAAGGGCACATTGGACATTGTTTAGAGTTTGTGTGTGAAAATGGCTCAGGTTTCACTGATTGTCCATCTTGCACTCTGGTGCAATTCAGAATTAAGTTTATGCTCCATTTAGAATAAACTTGCATGAAGTGTTTGCTCACTGAGTCAGAAATCTAAAGCACTTATAGTTGTTTCAAGCCATACGGATCATCATATTGCGGTTTCCTGCACAATTAGACAGCACGTGTGGCAGAAGAGGGAAAGGATGGGAGCATGTGTGTGTGCATGCAAGTGTGTGTATGAACACGAAAGGAGGCACGTACACACTTTCTCAAATTAATTAATAAACAGTATGATATACGCTTTGCAACAATAAATATCACCATAATAATAACTCCATTATCCCATGGATGAACTGCACCTCCACTATCTCGCACTGCATCTGGTTGACCTCATTTTGCTCTGCAGCCTTAGTGAGCTACAAGGGGAGCCGCATCAGCCACCTGCTGCAGGTTCTGGTTAAAGTGGACCTCCAATTTTTAGACTCTCCAGAGCAGAAAAAGGACTACTAGTACAAGAGATTTGTCTGAAAGTCTCCAGTCACTATTCTATGTAAATTCAGCCTCTTAGAGTGCAAGCTATAATTCTGGCAACTTAAATCAGAACCTTATAACAATTGTTTTGCACCTTTGTAACATTTATCTCTAAAATCTACTCAAGTAAAATAAGATGACACCACCTTCTGTTGGATTACAGTCACCGCCATGCATCTGCAAGATATAAACACTCAGCCTCAGTCTTCTTTGCTGTATGTAATGACCACAGACTGAAGAGTAAACTGGAAACTCGGCCTAAAGGAGGTGGGACGAGAGTTGAGCGGGTTTAGAATTTATGTATCCTGTGAACTATAAACCAAGTGTTTCTGCTCGGCTGCAGTTTACACAGCTGATTATTTCACTAGGAGTGATAATTAGTCTTACACCTTATACAGTCCCCTACATAAGTCCTGACCCACACCTTTCATCAAGCATGCTCTGGTGTTTTTGCAAGTGTGCGCATGCCGGTGATTTGTGGTTGTATCAGGCACATGCTTTGCAGTGCCCGCTCGTTTGTATGTGTGTTTGGAAAGGGGGGGACCATGGAAAATTAGCACAGACACAAACGCTCTGTGCGCCTGAACTATTGAGTTCACACACTGACAGAGCCATCCTCGACAACCGATCGGAGAGGAGAGGAGCACAAGGCCTGCGCCGAGCTCCAATAAATCACAGAGCATACGCTGCTGGCAAAGCAAAGCCTCCCTACCTTTCAGGAGAAGCAATGCGGAAGAGATGCTGTCACTGATAAACAGGCAGGGAAGTATGGCACCAAATGGAGGGCACTCTGCAGCTCAGCAGAACATAAATAAAGCCTGTGGAAGCATGGAGCTCAGTGGAGCATGTATAAACTCCAGATACAGTTACCTGGGTGTAATGCACGTGTTAAAGACTGTTTGTAAAACTGCTTTTGGTATAACACAAAGTCTGTGCTCATAATGCCAAACACATATGTAATTACTAGCAGGTAGTATGTATCTCTGACATTTCTACAGTATGTGTGGAGCGGTAAAAGGAAGCGGTATGTTGTAAGTCCTAATGTCTGAGTATGTGTAAAATAGCCTCAGCCATGTTAGCCGCGTTCCTCTAGTGTTGGTTGGTCTCCAGAGAATAAAGCAAACTGCCTGTAGACATCCATGGATGTTTGCTCAGCACTGTACTGGGACACTTTTGCTTTTTACCAGACTATTTCTGAATACCTGTTGTGTATATATAGATGGGAAACATGGCAGCTATGTGACAATCACGTTGTTGAAGTCTGGTTTATTGTAGGGTCTTTACCTGACAATATAAAGCACTTTGAGGCAACTGTTGTTGTGATTTGGTGCTATAAAAATAAAACTGTATTGACTTGAACTGGTTCTGTGCAGGAAATGGTAACTACATTTTTTATCGTGTAGGTTTTGTGAGTACACAGCAGCATTACAGTTCTTTGTTTTCTACATTTTTATTTAACTAAAATACCTTTGAACAATGAGTTTAATTTTTTAGTTTAGCTTCAGTTCATTAGAATAACCTTGAATGTGACATGTGCTGTGAGGGGGAAGCTGGAGAAAGCCTGGGCCTGCATGGAGAGAATGACGCTGAGTTTGGAAAACATTTCAACTTTTGACCAGCGTAACTTTCTGTCTGCTTTCTCTGGGGCCACGGAGCGTAGCTGCTACCCCTCATCCCTCTGTGTTCATATCTGAGGTCACACACAAACACCCAGACACAAAATGCTTCTCTGCGGCGGTGGTAACGTGATCTGGCAGCCGTGGAGAAACCAGGAGTATGCCTGCAGCAGCATAAACACGCTGCCTGTGCGCTGTTACCACAGCTATGGCCTAATAGTTTCTGATGGATCCACAGTTTTGCTTTATGCATCTGTGTGTGGAGAGGGTACAACCCCTGCTTCTCCCGTGTTTCCACTAGTGTGCATATTAATCCATCTTCAACCCACACCCCTGTCTCCTCCAAATACCCACACCCACTGGAGGGATAGGGAGGGAGCAGGAAAAAGTAAAAGCAATCTGTCGCTCACTCTTATAGTTTCTGACATTTTTAAACGTTGCTTTACTGGATGCAGGTGTTAACACTTTTTACGTCAATATTACTTTTGCTCATGCAGCGTTTCCTCAGCATTGCAAGGGTGCGTGAGCACCTGCACTCTGTGTATGACTTCAGCCTGTCAGACACAAGGGCTGCAGAAATGTGCCCCCCCCCCCATTTGCCCTGCTCCCTTTCTTCTGCTACTTCCCTTTAGTCCCCAGAGATTCTTCCCCCAAACCCTGCAAGCCTCAAAGATATCAGACATGTTTCATCAAAAAAAAAAGAAAGAAAGAAAGCCTCATGCCCCGGGGCGAACATGCAGGGACGAATCTTCAGTCTGTGAATCAGGGCACTCGATTCCTCTGCTGTTCTCCTGTTTGTTTTCGTCATTCTGTCGAGGGATATGTCAAATGCTGTCTGTGAACATATCACTTCATTACAGGAAATGCATTTTGCTCAGCCCTTCTGACTTGTCAGAATTACTTTAGCATCACTTCACAGGGTTACAACGACCTCTGCGCTGAGGGATGAGCAGGAATTCTAACAATTTCTCTTGCTGGTTACGAGTATTTGCTTTGATCATCATTTCCAGAAAAAGAAGCTGATCTATTCTCCGTTGATCTCTCTTCTCTGCCACAGTAGCGCACGAACACTTGAAGGACCGCGGCCTATTCAGTCTCCCGCCACCGCCTTCAGGAGCCAACCCTGCAGAGTACTACCTGATGGCCAGCGCCAGCCAGAGAAGCCCCTACGGTGACCTGCTGATGCAGAGTGGTGCGGCGGCAGCAGCTGCAGCGGCCGCAGCTCACCTTCCAGATTACATCAGCCCTGTGGATGGTGAGGAGAGGAATGCTGACCGTGCTGACACTTTCACTGTGCCTATCAGTGTATGCATTAATTGTTCAGCTGAGAAAGAATACTTTGAGTTTAAGACAGGGTCATTTTGAGGAAGCTAAAAAATTCTATAATTTCAAGCTTCTATAGTGAAAAAAAGTGCTAGAGGTAAACGTGGGATGTCTAAAAAGTGACAAGTCTAATGTTCAAAATGGGGTAAAAAAGAAAAAAAAACTCTGTAAACTAGCAGATAACACAAAGGAGTAGAATTAACAGACACAGGAAGCCACATGAGGAAATAACCTTCAAAATAAAACAGGAAGAAAACTGAAAAGAATAGCAAATAACAACCTACAAAGACAGGCAGAGGGAGGCGAAACACAAAGTCTCAGTCTCAAGTTGACACATACTGGCCCACGATCAGAGTCTATTGTCATATATGTACCACTTTAAGGTCACTGTCCAGCATGCAGGGCTGTCTTAAATGGACATGATGAGGAAATGAAAGGATGCATGCAAGAATATGCATAACTGTAACTCGGGAAATGTTGGAGAAGCTTATTCTAGATGGTGCTAGACTTTTAACAAATTTTACATACAGGTGTATTTTAAATCAAACCAGGGTTTCTCCTAATTGTAACTAAGTCGTTTTAGTGCCTAAACTGCTTAATTTAGTGTGTTGACCTAACCAGACATCAATGGAAAAAGGCAAAGACAAAAGTAAGCATATTCAGGACTGGACTTTTGGAGCTCTGTGTGATCCTCACATTGGAAAATGACACCATGGAGGTAGCATGGAAAAATAAAAACACAAAAAAAAGCCCAAAAAACATAGAAGACAAGAAAAAAAAACATGATTTCAACTGTGAGATCAAATTTCAACGGCAATTCATCAAATTATCGTCCAGATTTTATCTAACAGAATATTTGGGTTCACTGCCAGATTCTGACATGAAAATCAGTCAATGGAGAAGATGGATTATTCTGTTTGGTCTTGCTGAAAATCAGCCTGCAGACTTTTATTTCATAATTAGGCATTTTTGAAAACCTCAAACCAAATCAAAACCAGAACCTGTGAAAGCTTACGGAGCTTCCAGCGTGATATGTCAAAATATTATCAACTATCCCGTTGATACGGAAACCCAGGCATGTCATTTATCACCACTTTAATACTAAGAGCCAAATTTAACAGGCACATTGTCCTTTGTTCTCAGCACCAGGCATGTTGATACCATCCTCTTGTTCTTCCTCTTGAGGCTTTTTCATGGCAGGGCTTTCAACATCAAAGCTAGTGGTTTTTAGACTTACACATATGGGGGCAGAGGCTAGTTGAGGGTGTGTAAACACTGAAAGCCCAGAGGCCAGGATCTCGTAAAACCACATTATCTTAAAGTCTCTAATTCTGATTGTGTTTCAGGTGTGTTTGTGATGTCGTTATGAGTAACAGCCTACAAAAAGAAAAAGGTCTGAGGTAGCCAATAAAGGGGCAGCATGGAGGTATACCTTCATCTCTGCTCTGTGTCAGGCAGGGCTCAATCCTGCAAATACTGCTATGTAATAGCAGGGAGATTATTGCTGCCCCACACACACACACACACACACACACACACACACACACACACTCAGTGGCAAGCAGAAATTTAACCGCCAGGCTAATGCTCACAAACTCGTACACGTGTTTGCACACAAACTCACAGAGGCCAGCCTGTTCTTTGATGCCAGCCAGAACCTCGGCCCTCTATCAAAGTGACAGTCAGGCACCAGAACAGACGTTTGACTTCAGCAGGGAAACGCTTCCAAGAAACCTTCAGCCCTCATGAATGAGAAAGGGAAAGCTCACAGAGAGGAAAGTCGGCCTTTTCGATGCCTGATAATCAAACACCCTGCTTGGCACTGACCCCCTTCAGGAGCCCTCATTCTTCCTTTCATCGCATCCAACCACCCACCCAGAAAAAGAGAAGAAAAAAAAACAGCTGCAGTGTCACGCTTCCAGAAGACACTAAAGCTGCCGTCCTCACACACAGGTAGGAAAACTCAGCAGAGAGGAGAAAATCAGGTTCAGGATGGCTTGAACATTAATCTTTTAAATTACCTCAATCACTTAGTCAAACAGAGCTGAGCTGAGCTGAGCTGCAGGCTGAGGCGGGGTTTCAGAAACTGTAGACCCCCTCCCCCTTTCCTTGTCCCGCCACCTCAGTGACCGCCGCTGTGCCCACACTTGTTTGGGTGGTTGTTTACTCGTGTAGCCACAACCCCCACCCCAACATCCCCACCGCCTGCTTCACTGCAACGTCCACACTAGCCACCAGCTTTTATTTAGTGTTCTACCATCCTCGGAGTGATGTGGTCAGGTTTGGGTCACTCTGCCAGTCTCGAGGCACAGGGACCACATTGACCGAGGCGGCCAGCTAATGGTCATTGCGGGCAGCCTCAGCCTGAATCAATAGCCTTATTTACTGCTAAAACATGGGAGAAGGAGGAGGAGCAGGACGTGGCAAACGTGCTTCATCCCTTGCCATTAGTTTTGGAAGGCAGCACAGATAAAATCCATATTAAAAATCAATTTATGCACTAATATTCAGCAGACCCACCGCAAGAACTGGGAGCCCTCAGTGACCCTATAGTGTGGCTCGTCCAGCCCATGTTTTCCCTCTGGATGAGTGAACAGCAAGGCTCACAGTAGAGCCCCGAACACTGCGTGCTGCTGTGAAAAGGGTGCTGCTGGAAAAGTTGTGAGCACACAGGATTTCTGACAGGACTGCAGGTCTTGCTGGTCCACTTAAGAATTTTTAGGATTTACTGTCGGGTATACCTCAGACCAGAAACTTAAACACACCAATTTCTCCACGATGAGGATGACAGCATTTGAAAGACACTGTTGTGGCGCTGATTGAAGTGGCACAGACTGTAAAAAATACAAACCTAACCAGCAAAATGAGTGCTTTTTTTCACTATGTAAAGACTCTCCCCTCCCTCAGGGCTGCCATATGACAGGGTGATGGACAGGTCTCCTAAGCAAACAGTGTTAGCATTGGCCATGAAGGCCTCACTGTAACGCTTAGCTGCTTCTCTAAGTTAGTATCGGTGCTTGTGGTATGTTTTTCACACATCAATCACTGTCGTTATCTGGTGAGAAACTGACTGGGCTAAAAATAACAAAAGTACATTCAAGTCCAAAGACACGTTCATGAAAAATGTGCATTTTTGACAGCTTGCTAAATTTAGCATTGTTCCCTAGATTTTCTTTGGTTATAATATCTTGGCTGCTTTGGAGTTAAAGAAAAAGTTAACTTCAGTAGTTTTACACCAACGCATAAACCAAAAAGAAAAAAAAAGAAAAAATCAGAAAACCTGCCAGTTAAACCTGCCAACTCAAAGATGTGTGCAGCTAATTGTCACATCCTATCAGCTGTATGACCTATGTGAGTCACCATAACTGGAAAACTCAGGTAATCATGATGCTTCCGTCTTTCTCACTCTTTCTTGTCATATTCAGTGTAATATTTGTAAGGAAGCTATTTCATTGCATAACAGTAATGTAAAGTGTTATCAGCTTCTACAACAATTATTTCCCTTCTCATGTGTCTCTTTTGCAACACTCTGTGTGTGTGGAGGTGCACTTGCAGAGAGGCTGAGACCTGGGAAAGGAGAAACCTATATGAATATGAACTAATGTGTAACAGCAGGAAAGTATAGGAGAGCAGGATGATGTCAAAATAAAAATGGCAGAACTTTTAGCATTTAAAAAAAAATGCTCTTTTTATTGGCCATTAAAATATAAATAAATAACTTTCTTAATTTCAAAATTAATAAAATTAATGAAAAAGTAAATTTGTTAGTGAATTTACTAATGCATATTTTGCCTCATAGTCTTTCTGTGTGGAGTTTGCATGTTTTCCCTGTGTTTGCGTGGGTACTCTGGCTTCCGCCCACAGTCCAAAAACATGCAGTTACTGGGATTAGGTTAATTGGAAACTCTAAATTGTCCATAAGTGTGAATGTGAGTGCAAATGGTTGTCTATGTGTTGGCCCTGTGACAGACTGGCGACCTGTCCAGGGTGTACCCTGCCTCTCGCCCTAAGACAGCTGGGATAGGCTCCAGCACAACCCTGAAAAGGATAAGTGGATGGATGGAATTTATTGTTATATCACAAAAATGCTTTATTTTTATTCAAGTGCCTCTCCTGGTCCTCCATATATCTGGGTCCTGTTGTCAGTTATTATTTTGCAAGTACATTCTAGATCAGTAAATTTATATTTATCAACATACCCATCTCAATTTCTTTTACAAAGTCAAAAAAACAGTATTTGAGTTGAGCTTGATGTTACCTTCTTCCTCACCTTTGTAATGGAATCCCTAGATTTAGGCATCACACGGAAACTGCCATTTCACGCCATTATATTCAGTAAAAAGCAATTTATTTATTTTTTATTTCAGTATTTTTTTTCACTGAATTCATTTGTTCACTGTAAATCTGTACACATGTATCTAGCTGTAAATGAGGTCTGACCTTGAGTGATTTTTCAGCTTTAAGTGATATTGGATATATGGATATTATTTTAAATGCCCTTTGCTTATTATAAGGATTTGATAATGACAAAAAAATAGCAATAATAACAACAACTTAGATTTGTATATCACCTTTCAATAAACCTAAGGACAGTTACAAATAAATATACTAATAAATAAATATACAAAAGAATGAAAGTATAAATATTCAAAAATAAATATATAAAAATTACAAAGATAAAGCAGGCCCCATTAAACCAGTTGTCCAAGCTGGTCTTAGCCTTTGTAGGCCAGTAGAATTAATATTAAGAAAAATGAAGTTAGTTAGTGAGCAGACTTTAAAGTGTGATTAGCATTGGTACACCGCCACTGCTATAGATGTAAATAAAGTCACATTATGGTATCACATTGGGAGGCTTTCAGAAGGCTGTTTGTATATGAATGTGCAGGTATGTGAGGGGTGGGTGGGCAGAGAAATATCAGAGCAGTTTGCGGGAAAACCTTGAAGCTCCCATGACAAAAGCAGCAGCCAAAGTAAATGTCTGCCATCCTGAGGAAAAAGATTTCAGTGTTGATGCAGCAGGGGTGGGGGGTGGGGGCATAGATTTGTGTACCGATGTGGTGGTGAGGGGAGAAGGAGTTGATGGGGTGGAGGGAGAGGGGGTCCCCTCAGACTGCATACACAAACACTTAACTATATGTTAGTTCATGAGCACATGGGTTGGAAGTGTGTGCATAAACACGATGGCAAACACAGCGCTGGCTTTGGGCTGGACACTGGGGGCTCGTAGAGGATACAGCGCGAACCCTCTCGCTAATAAAATTCACAGTGTTCGTATTAGTGAGATTTAACAGGAGAAATAAACAGTCCCCGTCTCAGGCTGGACTGGGGGGTGGATGGAGATGAGGAGGCCTTGGGGCCGACGGGCAAAATCTTAGCTTTGGTGTGAGGGTGGTGAGGTTATACCGCTATTCAAGGTCAAGGTGGGTAAGCCCAAGATTATCTGCTGAGATCAAATAGAGTCATCAAAAGCACTTGTCAAAGCACAGAAACATTAATAGAAACTATTATTTGGAAAAACTACAGCCACATTCCTACTAAAGCCAGTGTAGGGCATTATTTCTACTTTCATAATATTAATGCTGAAGTTTGAAAATGTGGAATATTAGAACCAGTGGGCGACATCACGGTTGTTAAATTGCCGGATGATATTTTTAAGGATTTTTTTTAAAATCTCTCCCCTACATTTTAAGCTTTTTATGTCATTTCCTACTCTTTTTCCCTCTAGTATTTATTATCCGTGTCACTTCTCTTCTTAGAAATGTGCTTTGTTTTGCAGATTTGTGTTATTTCAGTATATAGATATTACTCTTTATAGAATGCTCCACATTAAATTGTGCAAAAAGTTATTTCACTCTGCACCGAACACATTTTTTTTTACCATTAACCATTAAAATCTAAGTTTTTACACTGATCTCTTTTCCCCCATTTCCCCTAGAAACATAATTATTTACTTGATATTTTCTCCTTGTATATGTGAATAGATCTTTGCTCTACTTCCAGATTGGTATGATATCGCTCACTGTCCAAAGCTGAATGTCTGCAAAATACTATGCAAACTAAATGAAAATCTTTGACCCACAGAGTTAGTTGCAGTAAAACACAGTGAAGTATGCATGTTCTTGGCTTGGCTTTGCTGTCCTGTACTCAAAACAGATGCTAACCTTTTTTTCTGAAAGCAGAGACAGTTTGTTCACACGTTCAAGGATGTTAGAAGGTTTGCATTTCTTACTACGTGTTTGAGGATTTATTGGCACTGAGCTGAACTCTTGGCAGCCTTTGTGGGTCCAACTCAGCTGCAATCCCCACCACTCCTCGTTCTGCTATTGGCTAACTCTGCATTAGCTTAACTGTCTCCATGAACTTATCAAGAGGCCAGTGGATTCTCAGAGAACTGTTTCACTCACATATTGGCCATGAATACAAATATTTTTCACACAGCGCTGTTTTGTTATCAGTGTTACACGAGGAAAAGCTGCAGAGCAGTTCTTTGCAGAGCTGTAAAGTGACCCTCCATTGGCTCTGGCTACAGCGACACCGAGTGCTTGCAACTTCTGGAGATCAGCACAACCCTCCAATTAGAGCATTTTCATTTTCCACAAACCCATTTCGGCACAAGCAAATGCTTAAAATAATCACGCACACTCCTCACTCTGGTTCTTTTTTAATATTCCTTTTCTTTACTGTATCAGTGTGTGCCTGTAATTATGCCTCTATATAAATCCAGATCCCACAATTACAACCAGCCAGAGATTCAGGCCCACAAAGCACCGATGCACATGCAGACACTCGCATATATGTGCGCACAAACACACTCACACACGTTACCGCACACTGCTGCGTCGCCACGGACTGCGCAACATCTGTTTTCTCACTCCCTGCCGGAACCTGCTCACCCTTTCAGTCATAACCACCACCTATAAAACGCTCCTTTACCAAGTGGTGAGAGTTTCAGAGTGAACGAAAGTTGTTCCAGGTAAAATTAGGAAAGATCACTGAGCTAAACACCAGCTTGCTGACCGAACATTGTCGAAAATTTGTTGCCGGAGGCACTGAGAATTCTTTTGAGCTGAATTAGATGTACATATTGAAGGCAGCAGTTTAAGGATGGGGGTAGAGGGCGGCACTGTAGGCACCGTGCCCAGAAGGGTGAGGCAGGCGCCAGCCTACCAAGGCACCAGGCTGTGGGGCCTGTTTCCTGCTTTATAAAGGGGAATATTAATACACGTATCTCCCATTAAATCTGTTGGCAAGGGTGCAAGCTCACCTTAAAAGAAAAACAGTCCCCGCTGATGATCCCAGTTTTGCTTCAATCCTCCCGCCTCCCTCCTTTGCTCCACTCCCACCCCTCTGTGTGGCTGGGAGAAGATGACATGTTTATTTATTAACCCTACGGAGTCGCATTCCTGAGCAGCGTTTGTTGTTTTTGCCAACTCTTTGATACATGTCTATATCATCTCCACCAGCCTTTTTTCTCCTTTTCCAGGCCCCCAACTTCAGTTGTCTGCAATCTGAAGCTCCCGGGAGCCTTTTAACTGAGTGCATATGCCTCTGCTTTACGACATGCCACCTCCAAACATAATAGCTTTGGAAGTAAGCCCCTTCTTTATGGCTGCAGGTCTGGTGCTGTGATTATGGCGGTGCCTGGATTAATTTGGCTGGAGGGTTGTGAGCTGTACCAGCAAAGAGTCGGGATTGGCAACATATTGGCAGCAGTGTAGCTGACATGCAGGAAATGTGTGTGTGTGTGTTAGGTCACTATGCACGTGCTTAGGTGAGCCGTGATGGGTCTATTATGAGTTTCCTGCCTCTCACACCTCTGATGATGCCTGTTGTAAGTTGTAATCGAACACACCCAACTCAGTTCTCCGTCCCCTCACACTGAGACCAGCACCTGTTGGTCCCCACCAGCGATTTTTCTCCGTTTTATGTGGGAGTGGGAGTTGCATGCCTCAGAAATTTAAAAGAGATAAATACACATAAACGATGGACCGTCAGTATGTGTGGAAAAACAAATTGCCTTCTTTAAGTTCATGGGAAAGTAGTGAACCCCGTCATTTTCTTGCGTTCTTTTTGAAAAGAATGAGAAAACAGCACAAGAAGTAGGTCTAGCAGGAGGCCATGAACTCTACCTTTGTGAGTCAGCCTTGTTCTTTTTTAATGGGATTCTGAAATCAATTTGTTCAAATTGCCTCCATTTAACTTGCCCGAGTACAGCGGCTGAAAGAGATTCCTATCAGAGTAATTACTGAGAATGATTAGGCCCCGATTCATTATGCATAAGAGGATGCGAATGTTAAATAGGGTAGCTGTGTGTGAGAGAGATGCAGGAGATATGGTTTAGCTTAGCATGGCTGTGACCTCCACTAGAATGCCCTCGGCTCAGCATTTCCTTGAACATGGTCCAGGATAACTTCTGGTTTCTATTGAGGCCGCACATAGTTTTTACACAAGGCATTTACACATTAATGGCATTCAATGTGAAATCCCAAAAACTCATATTATTGGTCAGCTACAGCCACCTGAGTCACCATTACCTGTCAGTCAAAGAAGGTGCACCTTTAATAATGCAAACTTTAACCAATACATTTAATATATCAGTACTAAAAATACCAAAATCGCTTTTTTTTTAACTGTAAAAATGTTTATTTTTGCTGCAAAGCCAGAAATTTTAACAT
The DNA here is from genome assembly GCA_015052645.1 of Benitochromis conjunctus. NCBI lineage: Eukaryota > Metazoa > Chordata > Actinopteri > Cichliformes > Cichlidae > Benitochromis > Benitochromis conjunctus. The sequence goes on along the minus strand of VOQK01042882.1, from coordinate 63,537 downwards.
TGGAGTCTATGTGGATCCAGTCACTTTACGAGGCAGTAGATATTAGGAGAATGGCACTTTTGTCATTTCCTCACACTTTTGCTGTCAATTTCGCAAGCAGTTAATTTATTGGTGGCAAAAAACTCAAATATCAAAAGGTAAAATTGGTGACATTTCTGCATTTGTGTCTCTTGTTGTCCGCCTCCAGTATCCCGTTTTTCCAGCCCAAGATTGACACCACGGCTCAGCAGAAAAAGGGCGCTGTCCATCTCGCCACTGTCAGATGCTAGCATTGACCTGCAGACCATGATTCGTACCTCACCCAACTCCCTGGTGGCCTACATCAACAATTCACGCTCCAGTTCAGCTGCTAGCAGCTCCTACGGGCACCTTTCAGTTGGAGGAATCAGGTATAATTGCAGTTCATACAAGAATACTATATGAACATTTACAGGCATATTTATATTTTTCAGCTATTGAAGTCTGCAGGTGTCTGTTGATTCAGATCTACCACAGTTATTAATTAGTCACACTTATAAAGATCACCATTTTTTTCTTGAAATATCCATTATAGTCAAGTTCCATTTTTGGGTAGCTAGTAAATGTACATATTTTCTATTCACTATTATTAAAAACAAATGGAGCAAGTTTATTGTACTCATACTGTTACAACAAACCAGTAGACATGCAGAATGGCTTCCAATTAAGCTGAATTCCTTTCGAGAAAAGATGGCACATTGTTGTCCAAAAACTATTAAAAACACATCAGTGAGCATTTTACAACCATCACTTAAGGTGTAAGGTGGCACTGGAAGTAAAGGTGCAGTGTAAGTGGGGGCTTGTCAGGGATTTCGACTGAAACCACACAAAAAAAACCCCACTCCTGTAGTGGTTGACTTGGTCTATATGAGGCATGTTAGCCTTCAAATGTTATGGTCCTTGCTTTAAATGAGCATGCTAGCTTATCTATTTTCACTTGGTAGTGAAGGCCAATGTGACAATGATTCCAGTTGCTCTAATGTTAGTAGACAAAAGTCTCCATCCATGTTAGTCTTAAAAGATCTTTTTTTCTCTCACCCTCCTACTCAGCCCCACATTTAGCTTCCCCCATCCCATCAACCCCGTTGCCTACCAGCAGCTGTTGTCCCAGCAGAGGAGTCTCAACGCCTTTGGCCACACGCCTCCTCTCATTCAACAGTCACCGTCTTCGTTCTCTGCTCGCCAGCACCCCCTCACTGCATCACCTATGTCCTCCCACAACAGCACCAACTCTGAAGCAAACCAGGTAACATTCATGTCTACATATTTTAAAGTTGCACTTCAGATTCCATTATATGGATATGTAAGTTTGGTGACTTCTGATGCTCCAACAGGCAAAACCTTTAGAACATTCAGCGAACACTGTCCCCTAGACAGTTGCCAGTTTTCACAATTCACCCTGAGCTCAGAATGTGCAATACTCTGAGAAACTGCAAAAAGCCAAAAGCTACACCTCAGACTCTACAGGCCTCAGTTGACATGCTAATGTTCATGACAGCACAATTAATAAAAGTCTGAACAAACATGGCTTCTTTGGAAGGGTTTCCAGGAGAAAATCGCAAAGCTCCATCAATTGCTGGGCTGTACTTAGTTTTTCACACACTGCTTTTACGTTTTAGCTTTCTGTTACTAATGACACGGTCTCACTTTTTGTTTGTTTGTGTTTTTGTTCATCTAATGTTGTCTTTAAATCATTATAAAGACCTAATAAGGAGCAAATGATTATTTTTATTTTGTCCTGATACATAAAACATTGCAAAGAGTTTAAGTGTCTCTTGAACTTAACCGTAGATCAAGTTAAGAGACATTGTAAAACAATACTTTAAAAAGACTAACTTCTTCAAATGTAACAGCATCCACTTTTTAATTACACGTGAAAATAAAATGTAACAAACAAACAAACATAGCAACCATAACAAGTAAAATAAACTAAAAACAAGTTGATATCTCTGCAACACGATACACAGACATCTTGGACATAATGTCCAAACTATTGTTTCTTCACATTCTGTTGATATTTTTAGATCATTTTAGAAGTTATAAAACTCCAACAAATAGTCCTGAAAAGAAGATAGTGAACTGAGACATAGATTTGAGGAGCTGGAACAAAGCCTAATTGCATGAGTTATCATGAAGTATTTTTATAAATGATGTCTCAGGTCAGAAAAATGTTTGAGGCTCCTTGCCAGTTCCATCTGTCTTACTTCCCACTGTCTCCTCTGCTTCACTTTATCAGCCCACTGTCAACACCGCAGCCCCTCGTAATGTAAACTTCCCACTTGGTGAATCACTCCATCTCACACTACACGCCACTGCCTCCAGCTTGTTTCAGCACTGTGTCTGCTGGATCCAAGTGTGCTGGAGTGTACTGTATATTTGCACCTTTCTGCACACACTCACACACACAGCTTTATTTCTGTAGTGATCAGAACCATATTTCCCTCTTGGTTTCCAGCCAACTGAATGAATCATTGAGGCCCCCAGAACTGCACTGTAGTGTCTGGGTGGGATTAGAAGACCCCCCTCTCCATTGTTGGACCGCCTCCAACGAACCTCAATAAACACACACACACTCATATCTATCCTTTCTTTTCTTCTCCATTAGAGCTTTAACAGGCCTTCGTAGTCTTTGTCTTTTCAGAATCAGTCAGCAGATCAAAGCCCTCTCGTCGCCCCCACATACACTCACATACTCCCCTAGCCCCCACCCTGCCTCCTCCCCCAATCTGTAGCGAGGGTAATAACTCCTCTTCTTTCATATTTCCTTGCGGCTTTGGCGATCATAAAGCAGTCTAAACTGTTTAGTCTCGGCGGCGGGTCCTGGTCTGACTTATGGACCGTGGTGCCTGGTGCAACCAGGATTCGTCACATCTCTTTGCAGCAGCACAGCGTAACTTTGTGACTCCCCTTTTCTGCTCCCTGTGGTGTGTAAAGCAGTAGGGTCTGGTGCTCAGCGGTTGGTTTAATTAAAAGGTGAGAGAGTGGGAGGATTAATAGTCCACAAATGAATGAATGGTTAGGGATGGTTTGTATTACGAGTAATGGAATGCTTGGCTGATAAATTATGAATGAGATATTTCCAGTGTCAAGGGATGGTTGAATATTTAAAGAGACAAAATCTAAATTTTTAAATCAAAACCTGTAAAAACAAGGATTTGGGATTGGAGTTTTTTTGTTTTGTTTTGGGGGTTTTTGGCCATGATTTCTGAAATGAAACATTGCTGCTGAGTTTATTTTATTTATTAATGTATTTTTGAGCACCCCAAAGTAAAGAGAAGGCAAACATCAAAAGCTTGATGTAAACTGGGCATTTAGATTGACAAGCAAAACTAGTGGCCCAAGGATAAACATGTAAATATGATTTCTGGGTGTACCGTCCCTTTAAGAACTATTATTCTAACTAATTTTACTTTAATAAAAAGAAATGTAGGAAATAACAACCAGTTAAAAACACATGCATCTGTTCCTTCATGTCTTTCAGAATGCCAGTGGAGATCCAGCAGTCAGCAGCACTGTCAACCCACTGACCACGAAGAGGTCAAAGGTGAAGACTGAAGCAGAGGGTCCACTGCCCATTTCACCATCATCTCAGGTGAGAAAATAATAAGCTACTTACAGTGGGAGAGTGGTGCGCCTTAAAGTTAGGTTGCTAATTAGTCTGTAATTGATTCTAAGTAATGAATAAAAATGCAGCTTTAATCGATGACAAGAGGCATGTTTTTTACAACTCTTACTCTGTAATAAAGAAGTTGATAAGATAAGAGAGATGCAAAATAGTACAGAATGCTTCTAATTGACCAGTTAAAGCTGAAGTCTTGTTTTTTTTTTAACTCCACTCATTTAAATTGGATGCATGTATTTGACATCTGAAGTATTGTACACTTTGTCTCCAGGACCACGGTGGGGGGATCCTGGACCTGAGTGAAGATCTGGATAAAGATGAGTGCAAACAGGAACCAGAGGCCATTTATGAAACCAACTGCCACTGGGATGGCTGCTCCAAAGAGTACGATACCCAGGACCAACTCGTTCATGTGAGTCTGTATGGCTTATTTTTTCAGTTATCAGCTGGATTTTTTTGTTCATTTGTTTGTTTGTTGGTTTGTTTGTTTGTTTTTAAGGACAGCTAGCTAGCAGAGAGAGGATATAAATCCAGCGATTCCCACAGGATTAGATTATATTTGCAGTGGTGGAAGGGGGCACGCAAGCTTTCTTAACCCTTAAGCCTACTTGGAAATCCTTGAAAGTTCTTGCAAACCTGGCAAAGTGCCCCTGAGTACTCTTTAAATAGATTAATAAGTAATATAGACTTCAGGAAGTGACTGACCTTGTAGCCTTAGTTAAAACCAGTTGCACCTGCTGCAGGTTCTGGTTAGAGTGCTCATCCAGAAACAGATTTCAAAGACAGAACAAGAACTCCAAATATGGAGTTAGAGTCTGCCCCAATACCAGACATCCTGGACCACCACAAGAATGACCTTGTTGGTATGTGTTGATGCATGCTTAATTATCCAGGTAAGGAAATCTTGGAAAGCTGATTCTGTTTTTCCCACTAAAGCACTGTATAGATGTAAAGAATCAACTTTTTGGGACCTTGTTAGCAGTGACCGACTTTTCCAAAATAAAAGCATGGGGCTTGTCTATGAATTTAAAAGATATTCTAAAATGGTTGAGAGTTGCAAAATACAGTCAGTTAACACCGGAAAACACCAAAACTGCTAAACTAGAAATTCCCTTAAAGAAATACATACTAGCCTCCTTCATGCCTGGTTCTTGTTAGGGTTATATGTTGTGTTGATCATTATGTTGTCAGTATCTGCTGTTTTGTTTGCAGTGACAGTGGATAGACTACTGTTGTTGTGTAAAAGCTTAAAAGTTCAGATTCCTCTTCTGCTCCTAATTAAATCCATGCTGATTGGGTCCACTCAGAAAGCTGAGTAGTGACCGGTCTCTTTCTGTTGGGTTGACACACGTAATGTTAATGAGCCTGCTGGCTCTCGCCAAATTCAAGCCCAAGCCCTGAAGCTGTGCCCACCCCTCCACAAGCCCAGAGACCCCTAACCCCTAACCTCTTACTCCCAGCAACACCCCCAACCCCCGACGCCCAGAGGGCCGGCTATAAATCCATCGTCATGCCAGCAACTCTGGGGTTATGCACCCCCGCTTTTTCCAGGCCAACTTCTCTTTCTGCTCTCCACTTTCTGACTGGCAGTGAGTCACCTCAGAGTAGCAGTAGGAGGGTCATGTGTCAAGTCCATAGACCTACAGACCAATGGGAGGGGGTGGACAGGTCACTATGAGCTGCTACAAGTCAGAACCAGAGTTACCTTTAAGAACTTTACAAACTCTGTGATAGTGGACCAGTAGAGGACTGTGCTGATAAACAGTGCCAACGCCTTTATGTTCCTGCTTTCTATGAAGTATAAAATACATGGGTGTGATCTCTAACACCACCTCTCTGAGCACATCTGGGGTTTCAGATGAGGTTCAAACATCATCAGCAAAAAGAGACCAAAACAAACACACACACACACACACACACGCACGCACGCACGCACGCATTCACACACGCACGCACACACACACACACACACACACACACACACACACAAACACCTGTGGGTTTCTTGTGGTTTCTGTTTGACCAGAGTAATCCTGTTTCAAGAGCCTCCAAATTACCGATTCACAATAGTGTGTAACCTGAAAATAGAGACCTATGCATGGGCCACATACTTTTTTCCATTCCTCCTCCTCTTCCTCCTTCCTCCCAGAATAGCCCTCAGTAGAATTGCTAACCACAGACCTTTTTTGCTGGTGAAGAAGTGGCCACATAAGTGGAGCATTGTAGGCTTGGATGTCCTCAGGAAATGAGGTGGTTCCTCTGGGTGTGTGGATATTTGAATGCGGTGGATGGGACAAGTGTTTTGAAATGTGTCTGTTCAGAGAAATCATGTTTGACTGCAGCAGAAGTCGTTTGACTAAATGTGTTGTAGCTGAGGACATTTTGCCTTGAAGGTGCTCTAGGCTGTATGTATGTTGGACTCCAGCATCCCATTCTTTTTTTTCTCTTCATGCCTTTGATAATTTAAGCTGAATACCATCTAATTTATCTGAAGACTTTCTGCATATTTAAAGTGCAAGTTAAAAAGTCAGACAGAAACTGTTTCCCTTGACTTTCTGATGCATGAAAATGAAGGAATACAGTCGCAAATCATCTTCTTGATCACTTTTTACGAGGATCCACTGAAGTTCCTTTTCCGAGAGAAATGTGAACACAAACACAGCCTGAATAAACACACACACACACACACACACACACACAGCCTTTGTAGCTTTTGTCTCCTATTGACAAAGGCATAATAACTGTCAGCTATAATGGATTGCAGAGTGATGTCAGTGAGTCAAGCATGCATGGACACATGGGAGCAGGAGCCTATTCTGGTGGGAAAAAGACAAGAATTTGCTGACTCTTCTTTAGCATCTTGTTAAATTATTTTCATCTTTAGGGGAAAGTATCATAGAACTGTAACAATTGACTGGAATCAATCTGTATCTACAGCATATCAACAACGACCACATCCATGGTGAGAAGAAGGAGTTTGTATGTCGCTGGGAGGAGTGTTCGCGGGAGCAAAAGCCCTTCAAGGCACAGTACATGCTGGTGGTCCATATGAGGCGACACACAGGGGAGAAGCCCCATAAGTGCACGGTAAGCCCCTCATATTCTTGGTAACCTGCTGACTGGTCTCACAAGCCATCATCTCCCATAATGCAACCAGCACCATTTTGCAGCCCGGATTGTAATGCAAGCTATTTGTCAAGGTTGGTGACATCACATAGACATTATTAGACTTGATTTAAATTAGTTCAATTTCAATTCAGATTTTTTTATATGTCACAAAGTCATAACAGTAGTCGCCTCTTTATGGAAACTAAAACTATGGAAATTAAATAACCTAAAGTCTTACAGAGAAAACCTAACGATCCACTACAAGCAGCAAAAGGCAACAGGGGGGAAGAAGAACTCCTTTCATAACATATATGGCATAGGTTATGGCAGCCACCTGTATTAACCTTGTTTCCAAAACCATAAACCTCAGTGTGATCTGCAAATATGCTTTTTAACACTGTGTGTTTGCATGAAAAACAGAAGGCAGACACAAAGGAGAGGAGTTGAGATGTTGCGACAAACTGAAGTAAACTTGAGGCCCGGCTTGTTAGGCACAGTGTGCAGGCAGGTGTGGGAGTGGTGAATCTAAGTCTCAGATTCACTAAAGTTCCTGCAGAGCCAAAGCAGACGTGATACAACTAGTTATACACACTGACCTTAATTCCCACAGTACACTGATCTGTGTAAAAACACTGGAGAGGCCCTTTAACCTTCTTGTTAACATGTTAACCAACTAGTTGAAGTAGGAATTTATTCAGCCGCTTTAGCAGTCAAAGAATGTCAGCCTTTGTCAGCCTTTTAGTGCTTCACGTTCGCCTGTGGAAAAAAACTGCCTTACAAAAAAAGTTGATGCGATTTGCTTTGTGCGTACCGCCACTATATTTCCCGTGTTTGATAAATCATGGGCTTCCATTGAAGCCTTCATTCGCTGTGTGAAGATCAAATTGAGGGGCCTGTTTGCTTGGCTTCAAAGCTCACTCGCGGGCTCTCATGAATGTATTAAAACAGATGACTTGTGAAGGATAAAGTTAAGAAAGCTGATTGACAGTGTGGGTGTGTAATTAAAATTTGCAGACAAGCAGGGGGCCATGGGTCCTTATTAAGACCAAGCTGTATATTCTGCACACAAATCCCACATGCATCTTCTCCTAACTCCCCTTTAGTCTTTTCTTTTTAAGGATGAGTCTTCGGACTTTTTCATCCCCTTTCTGGGCTGCTCTAATTTGATTCTCTTTTAATTTCAGAGCCAATTACACTCACAATGACTGCTCAGAAGGAATACCAAATTATAGCTTGTACAGTATAAGTGAATACAAAGGCTAAACACAGACTTCTCTTTGTCTCAACAAAGCGCACCAGACAAAGAGCTCTACCACACCTCACACTTAGTTTGGATATTTTGTGTAATAGCCCTTTTTTTTTTAACCAAAGTGTAGCAGAGCTTTGCTTTTGTGTGGCACACCACAGTAGGTGGGCAAGAGTCCAAGAGTAAATTACATTTAAAAACTGGAACAAAAAGAGCTTTTTCGTGTTGTTTTTGTTGTTGTGTTCCGGCTCTTTTCTCTGGCCAGCTGCAGACAAAACAACAGCACTCAAGCATCAATCTCGTTGTCCGTCTGTCCCATTGTCTGTCTCTCTGCAGTTTGAGGGCTGCTCTAAAGCTTACTCCCGCCTGGAGAATCTCAAGACCCATCTCAGGTCCCACACTGGGGAGAAACCCTATGTATGTGAGCACGAAGGATGCAACAAGGCCTTCTCAAATGCCTCAGACCGAGCGAAGCACCAGAACCGCACACACTCAAATGAGGTATGTTCAGGCACACACATGGATCTCATCTGAGCAGCTGGAAAGGTCAGCTAAGATTTACATTTGCCACAGTAAGAATCATGTTCAATCCATCTTGGCAGAAACCATATGTGTGTAAAATCCCGGGCTGTACCAAGCGCTACACGGACCCAAGCTCTCTCAGGAAGCACGTCAAGACAGTCCACGGACCTGAAGCTCATGTAACCAAGAAACAACGAAGCGACGCTCCCCCAAGGCTGCAGCCACCCAAAGGCAATGGGGAGAATGAGGCAAACTCCAAGCACGGTGCAAGAGCCGTAGATGGCAAGGTGGAGGCCAACAGTACCTCTAGAGGAGGGGAAGACTGCCTACAAGTCAAATCTATTAAGACAGAGAACTCTATGGTGAGTCCTGTTTATTGCTTACACAATGCAGTGGCTCTGGGTGAGCTTTAAAACTGGGGAACAACAGTTATCTTACATTTTTACTAACATTGTTAGTGAAAGGTTCCCTGCTGGAACTGCATGCGTCCTTTCAAACTCACTCTCTGTTTGTTGTCTGAACCTGCTTCTCTCTTTCCTTTGAAACCCTGCTAATGGACAGACTTCACTGAGGTGAGCACACAGCCTGTTTCAGTGTCTTTTTTTTTTTTTTTTTTTTTTTTTAAATTTTTTTGGAATTT
>VOQK01042882.1:42881-54361 GCA_015052645.1 Benitochromis conjunctus | reverse complement strand
CTGTTTTTGTTCTTTTTTTTTTTTTTTGTTCTCTCCCCCTTTTTCTTTGTTTTTTTTTTTTTTTTTGTCTTTTTTTAAATTCCTGTGGAAATGTATCTGGATTGCATCATCATGCATGTTCATATACTTTCTTGCTCCTTTGCATGTGAGACAGTCTTCTGCTGCCATTACACTGGATTTTGATGTCTAGGAGATCAATATGCAACCAACGATAAAAGTCATTGTCACATTAATACTGAAAGGCTGGGACTGGTGTAGCATGTGTGCTGCTCACAGAACTTTTCTATTATCCACTTGTTTTCTTAAATAAATCAACCTCCTTTATAATTCACGAGAGTATGAAGCTATAGGGCTACATTACTTATTACAAAACACCATCACAATCAGAATTTTTTAACTGTGGTAATTATTTAATATTGAAGAATATCTAATGCGATTTTTTTTAACTTGGCACAAGGCTGTGTTTTTTTTAAATTTTCCTTCATTTATATTCATTTTTAAATTTCACTATATTATCGTTTTTATTTTCTTTTTCATTTACTGAAAGAGCAAAGTGAATATTTAAATGATCTACAAACTTCTTGGATTTTGATTTGTGACACTTTTGTCTGTCCTCCTCCAGACGTATCAGTCCAGTCCTGGTGGCCACTCGTCATGTAGCAGCGAGCCATCGCCTCTCAGCAGCGCCAACAACAACGACAGTGGGGTAGAGATGGCCGTGCACAGCGGGGGCAGCTTCGGGGACCTCAGTGCACAGGACGAGTGCCCCATGGTTGACTCCACTGTTCCCACTGGGGGCCAGCAGGCTGGGATGGGGCTTCAGTTGAGGAAAGCCATGGGTCACGTTGGTGCAGTCACCATCAAGTTGGAAAACATCAAGAAGGAAAGGCTGAAGACGTTGAGGGACCCCTGCCCCTGGGTTAACTCAGCGCCACAGCCACTGCAGGGCCAACGCGGTAGCATGAAGCTGCCTCCCATACCTGCAGTTGGTAAGGACTACATGTTGAAGAAAAATCTCACATTGGGCTTTACTGTCATAGACTGTGAAAATGGAGATGCAGATAGAATGAACTATTTATACCCATCTTGAAGTCTAAGCTTTAGCTATATGTGCTACTTAGTTTTTTTAAATAAGTGATCATATTTCAATTAAAGGTTGGAGCAGTAAGCTAATGTTTGCACTAGTAAGGAACATCCAAAGACTTGCCTATCACACAGAAACACACTAATAAATGCCCAGTAACATTCCAATAAAATCCTAGAATTTTACTACCCAAACAGGAGCACAGACTTCTTGGACAATCTGTCAGTACAATTAACTACACCAGTGGTTCCCAAAGTTTTTTTGCTAGGCCCCCCTTTGTTTTTACAATATAATCTTGCAGCTTGGGTTTAAAAACATAAACAACTGTGGGATACTGCTTGTCTGTGATTTGGACAGCCCAGCGCATGCTCCCCACGCAGGGGAAACTGTCGGTTATACATACCATAGAACCAGCGTTGTGCAGGTGAAGCCAAAGGCAAAATATGCTTCATCATATTTTCTAGTCTTTTGCTTGGAAGGAAGTTGGTTTGGGAGCATATTTGGCGATGCTTCATCTTCTGCTTTGTGTTGTGTGGGAGCCCCGTCAAAAACCTGTCCGTTGTGCTAGAAGTGTCCAAGCACTCTTTTTTTTATTTTTTTATTCATAAAGCGCCCCCACTTTGGGAACCAAAAAAAGTGTTCCAAAAGTGATAGTGAGTTTAACTAGGTGAGATAAAGCCTTGCAGACAGCTAGGCGCTACAGCTCCCTGTACATAAGTGGACAGTGCTCTAGCTTTAAGCCCAAATACAATCTGTGAGTTATAAAGGTTTCAGTCCCTGTACAGTTGATATGAAGGTGGACATTAGCTATAAAGACCAAAGACAACGATACTGAGAAATGCTTCCTATGTAATTATAAACTCATGTGTATATGTAGTGTTATAATGTAATAATATTTGTTCTAATCTTTCTATCTGCCAGGGTCCCTGCTGGAGAACTCCAACATGAGTAACTTAAGTGGTACGTACCCTGCCCAACGCATGGATGACCTGTATTCATGTGAAGTGACGCTATTGAACCAGCTGAACGAGCGCCGTGATAGCACCACCAGCACCATCAGCTCTGCTTACACCCTAAGTCGGCGCTCCTCCGGTATTTCACCGTGCTATTCCAGCCGGCGCTCCAGTGGGACATCCCAGTTTGGCGCTAATCGCCACAATAATATCAGTTCAGCTGACTCCTATGACCCAATCTCTACTGACCTGTCTCGTCGATCCAGTGAGGCCAGCCACTGCGGAGGTGGTGGTGTCAGTGGAGGAGGTGGAGCAGGCCTTCCAAGTCTTCTCAGTCTTACACCAGCACAACATTATCGGCTAAAGGCAAAGTATGCTGCTGCCATTGGTGGAGCACCACCTACTCCTCTTCCCAACATGGAACGAATGAGCCTAAGGACTCGCATGGCACTCTACAGCGACTCCCAGGAAGGCTCATCGCATCCCTTCCATCAGCCACCCTCTGGAACTGTACCAAGACGGTGCAGTGATATTGGATATGGCACGCAGAGCATGATGCCCCACGAAGTACCCACCAACCTGCCACGCCGTGCAAGTGATCCAGTGCGCCGTACCACACTGGACCCTCTCTCCCTTCCAAGGGTCCAGCGCTACAACAGCATGAGCAGCATGAACCCCATGAATTTTCCACCAGCTGCAGAACGTCACCAGACACTGGCTACACAGGGCTACACTCGCTCTGATGGAAGCCTGCAACGCTACCCATTTGCTCCCAGACCACCAAGCATTTCTGAGAATGTAGCCATGGAGAACATGGCAGTAGATGGAATGATGGTTGGGGGTGAGCAGGGTGGAGAGGATGATATGGTGCTTCCAGACGATGTGGTGCAGTACCTCAGGTCACAGAATTCTGGCCCCTCTACTCACAACTTGGGACAAGCCGACTATAATTCCACCAGTCAGACTCAGGGCTACCAGACAGGCGTGGCTCCACCAGCATCATTTTTTGCGCAGAGGAGGATGGCCATGGTGGATACCATGATAGCTCAGTCCAATCAGGATGTGCAGTCCTGCCAGATGGGTCCTGGTAGCACCCAGCAGCCTTTTGCAGCACCATCAGAAAACATGAACAAGAATAACATGCCAGTGCAGTGGAATGAGGTGAGTTCAGGGACAGTGGACACCACAGCCAAGCTCCCCAAACAGCAGCAGCATCCTCTCAGGGGGAACCTAGCTGTTGTACAGCAGAGGCAGAACTTTGGGTCCTTCCAGGCACAAGGTCAGGGCTTGAGCAACAACCAGCAAGTTGTGCCTCTGAGTCAGAATATATCTATGCAGGGGTATGTAAACCACAGCAACCAGAGGCCAATGAATATCTCTCTGCAGCAGCATCCACAACAGAGACAATGCAACAACGTGAACTTTAGTGACCAAATGAGTCCTCAGCAAGGATTTGGCCAAGAAGCAATCCCAAGTTCTATATCTGGAAGCACTAGCATGAGACCTACGCACAACAGTATGGCAGATCAAGAGGTGCAAAGTTACAGATCAAGGACACAGACTGATGTGTATTCTTATGTCAATCAAGTGGATCCTCAGCAAAATTACATTATCTCCCAACAGCAGCACAATGTCCAAAATGGAGGCAGAGGAATGTTACAACCCAGGCCTCCCACAGAGCCCAGGTCTACTGCCAGACCACACGGAGGGTCTAGCATGACACAACCAAGCCGATTGCTCAAGTCATCGGATGTGAGCCCCAGTCAAGGTAATGATACCTCTGAGGCAAGCCCAAAGAGGCCCAGTGGGTCAGTGGCCCACAACAGCAACTCAGAAAATCCAAACTCTGCTGTGTTCTACACAGGTCAGATTCACATGTTTGAGCCACCTTCTGTCAGCTTTGATGCCCCCATGTCCCCATGTGCCAGTCAGGCTCCTTCCAGCAACAACACTCCTGCAGCCAACATGGCTTCACCGGGAGTCAATCAGGTCTCCAGCAGCACAGTGGATTCTTCCACCAGTGGATCTGGGGCCACAGAGCATGCCCAGATTGACTTTGACACCATGCTCGATGATGGAGACCACTCAAGTCTAATGTCAGGCACCCTGAGCCCTGGCCTTCTGCAGAGCCTCTCTCAGAGTTCCTCACGTCTCACCACCCCCCGCAACTCTGTCACCCTCGCTTCTGTACCGGCAGGGATTGGCAACATGGCCATCGGTGACATGAACTCTATGCTCACAGCCCTGGCTGAGGAAAGCAAGTTCCTCAACATGATTAGCTGAGAGCAATCAAACACCTCATCATCCATCCATTCTTACCATGCCTATCAGGAATATAAGGACTATACTAGAAAGCACTGATTGTACAATGCAAAACTGGTCATTTCATAAACATTTTCTACACTGTTCATAGTAATATGCTTATCTTGTAATATTTGTTTCAGATTATATGTTACATTAAAAGGTTAATAGTAAATATAGATAGGGTTAAGGACCATTTTCTATCATTGTTTAAAAGCCATACTTTTTAGCTACAAGTCTATGATAGCCCAGGGTATATAAACACATCAAGAACAATTGCCATTCAGTATTTGCCAGCGTAATAGGCCTTTAAAAAGTGGTGCACTGATAGCAGTTCACATAGTGCCTTGATGAGGTCATCAAGTGTGAGAACCGAATTATCAGGAAATGGACACAATATGTAGACGGACTGTTATGTGTGTAGATGATACTGTATGGTACCTGCTCTAAGATATGTTGTACACTTAATGTTTAAACTAGAGCTGTCAAACAATTTATAAATGATAAATTCATTTTGTATTGACTTGAGTCAAATTGACTTACCTAAACGATAATAAGCAATTGCAAAAAAACTGATTATGGAAGCGTGGAGTTAATTCAGGCTGAGCAGTGTCTTCAGCCCATATTATGGTTCTCTACTACGACTAACTGGCAAACCTCACACAGGGTGTTCTGATTAACTAGTGTTACCCTCTACATTTGCAACACATCTGCAAGCTGCTTTTAACCCACCTCAGCCCCAGCTCCTTGCTTCTAATGCTTTGTCAGAGTTCATCAGTGTCGCGCTCGATGCCTCTTGCTGCTGCTCACATCCATGAATGCGCGTAGATGGGAGGGTATGTTGAGCTACCATAGCACCAAATACAAATTACCGCATCTGAAAATAATGTCTTTTGACTACAGTGGTCCAGACAGAACTCACTTTAAAACATTATTAAATAGCTTAAAATCACTGAATTCCCAAACAACTTAACGCTTTAAGCACCTGTCCTATTAACACAGTCTGCGCAAAACAAACACGAACACAAACATTACATGCCAGGGATGGTCATGATTTTCAATAGTCATTAAATTCTTTTCTTTTTTTAATCAGTTGGTTATGTAATCATTATTTCTCATAAAGTATATTTTCCTTTGTCTTTATCAGAATCTGGGTGGCTGTAACACACTAACACTTACAGATGGTCATAGTAATGTAGCCACAGTAAAAGCTGTTTGCTGACAACCATTAAACGACAGAAACAGGTGATTAATATGTTAACAAACAGGACTGCATAACAGAAGCATGTGTAGTGCAGCAAGGTTAGACGCTGCTGTACAAACAGGAGAAACATGCAAAGCCAAAGACAGCCACAGAAATCACAAAATTTAAACAAATTAAATAAAAATGAGGTTTGGTGCAGATGTTGTCAGGTAAAGCTAGCACGTTATTACATGTGCGTGCAACTCATTGAGTCCGGGAGTCGAATAAGTTCCAGTAAATGGAGTATTTCTGCTCCCTAATAAATGCCAGTATTGAAAAAAAATAAACTGCCGTTGTAGTTCATATATGCACTTAACCATCCTGCAGCTCATGTTTACCATCAGAAATGTTTTGAAATGTGTTACCAACACGTCTGTGTGTGTGTGTGTGTCATAAAATTTCACTGAATGTAGTTTACAAAGTGAACATATTTGACAGCCCTAGTTTAAACACATGGTTGTTAGGCATTGTGATCCACAGATTTGAAGTGCTTTCTGATCGTGATCTGAGATTGTGAGGATGTGAAATGTGATTTCCTTCTTTGCCCTCTGGATCAGAGACGTTCATTCTCCCTGGTCCCATCTCACAAGGGTAAATGATTGAAAAGGACAAGGATATGCATCAGTGTTAGTCCATCAGGGCACATGAACCCCTGCGCATCTGATGAGGAGCACTCTCTGAAAGAATATACAAGTACCTCTGTGTGTTCTCAGTAGAGATCCAACCCTAATTAACACATTTATACCCCCGTCACTGCACCCTGTCTCTCCCCTGGGTTCTCAATGAACTGCAGAGTCCAGGAAAGGACTCAGACTTTGATAATGAAATCCGGTTTTCGGACAGGATTGGCAAACTAGGTCTGCAAATTCCTCTGTTTTATTATGTTTGCTGAAATTGCTGAAAGTAGCCTTTTAAATGTTTGTGTGTATGCTACCATCCACTTTTACTATGCTTGGTATGTGTGTGTATGTGTGTGCGTGTGTGTGTGTATATAGCTTTTGTACATTTCAAATAAACTATCTCGTCTTTTTCTGTTTAAATCCGCTTGCTGTGTCTTCTTTGAAATCACATGATCTGTGTTCCCTGGAGACAGACCATCAAAGTGAGGCTACACTGCATATGAAAGCTCATTTCTTGTGTGTTTTCTCAGACTGTTCTTGAGAAAAGTTGAGACCAAACACTATCACGTATTCATCCACACAAGTTAATGAAAACAGTTTGTCCTCTGAACGCACTTACAGAACATGTCACCACAAAACAAAAATATCAAATATGTTAAATTGAATACACAAACCCACTCATGCGGAGCATAAGTGCGATTATTTATACTAATGAAAGAAAAAGATGACAGGAAGCTTTTTATCTGGTTGCATAAACATTAAAGAAATACACCAGTCAGACACAATATTAAAAACACATCATCTCATTACAGAGCAGTTTTCTGCTGGGAAATCTTGAATCATGGCATGTCTTTAGATATCACTTCGACACATATAGGTCCCCAAATCACTGAGACACCACCCTAAAACCCACAAGACTTAAAGCATGTATCCCACAGAACGCCTTCAGAAGTAATGTGTACATACCCCGGATGGGTCAGAGGCGTTTTTGCTGACATACCAAGCAGCAGCTTCCAGGTCTGAAAAGTTGGCCATTTTCATAAATACGTCATTTGATGTTTGACATCTGTAAATACTTATTAAGAAGAGAAATGGACCTGTAGCTTTACCTTTTAACACACTTCACATAGTCTGTTGAATTTGTGCTAAAGTGATTCATCAGTGATTTAATTGTTGGTTTTAAAGGATCTCAGTTTTTTTTGCAAGTGGTGTTTTCATCACCATTATATGCTGGAAGTCCAGCATATAGGCCAGCAAGGATTTTAATGGGCAGGATCAAATAGGATGTGCTCTCATTTTTATTTTACCTTCAGCAAAATAAATAAATTCAATACATTTTACTAAATACAATGTTAAATTAGAGCCCATGATATTATGAGACATGCCAAACAGACCAGATTGTTGTTTTTTTTAAAGCGGTCATGATGTTTTTTCACTAAAGGGCCCAAATCAAGACATAGGGTCAAGCGAGCAACAGGAACAATCAGTGACTTTAATCCAAAACTTACTTGTCACGATACAAAAGGGAAGCAGTTGAACAACCACAAGGAGGTTGACGAATTAAGAAAAAAACATGCAAAGAAACAATCAGAGAACTGATTGGACACAAGCAAAACTAATGAGGAAGGGGAACACAATCACAAAGAAAGAAAAACAAAGGCAAAGAAAAGAGAAAAAAACGCCCAAAAAAAGTCACTACCAAAAATCAGGAAGTGAATTTAAACAGTTAGCTGCTAGTAAACTGTTAGAAGTTAACTGCTCCTCAGATAGTCACAATCCAGGAGCTGGTTAGTAGTTCATCCAATTTCATTGTATTCATGCGCTTTTAATTCCCACTGTGGAAACAAAACAGTATTTAAACCATGCTGATAACCATTTCTACCATGTAATTCCTTTAACCTGACTGGTTTTCAGGGTTACGTACAGTCTACTTCACCATTTGCGCACATCAACTATTTTCGCAGTTGCAAACCAGCATCTGAGTTTTCTTTCAGTTTCTTTGCTTTCATTAATCTTCATCTGTTAAATGCACCAAGCCCAGGACCCATAGACTCTTATGTTAACGGTCCAACTTTACAGCAGAACTAAACATGTTTATATGAGAAACCAAAGAATGTTGCAGGAGAATATTTTTTAATTCACCTGTTTAAAGTTTGTACTGTTAGGGGCTTGGCCACTTTGACTGCTTTTTCTATTAATCCTTTTGGTTTTTTAAATATTTTGTAGTATTATTATCAGCCAGTAAGTGTATTCATTTTCCTTTAATTTGTCATCTTGTAATTGTCTTACTTACTGTGCAGCACTTTTATGTCTTTTATGTTTAAATGCTATATAAATAAACTGATTTGAATATACTGAGCAGTAATCAGCAGAGATCTGTGTCTGCGTGACGTTCATGTACAGTCTAATAAAGCTAGCTGGTAAGTTAGCACTCCAATCTCTCATCCAAAATGGTCAATTTTAGAAACAAAGAACCAACTTGGTTGAGACAAAACTTCGTGAATGTGGAGTCAAAGACCGATGGGTAACATCACAGTGGCTATATGTACATAAAAGTATATATTTTATATAGTTTATGCTGGCAACTCAGTTTTCCAATTATTTGACATCACATGAATGCACAACGACGCAGACAAACAGGAGATACAGCATAAAGGGAAAAACACTAAGAACATGAGAATGAAGCAGCTCAAGGACAGTCCACATCAACAGTTTTATTAAACTCAAGGTTTCCACGTACTTCACCCATAAATTTTCTCTGGGCTTTGTTTAGAACTTTCACCAAATAAAGAGAATGCTTGTGCAAATGTTCCTGCTTTCTGTCTTAGAAATTATTCTTCTTATGTTTCAGTTTAGATTTCACACTCTGTGTCAGGTTAAAAAAAAAATCCCTGAGGTTCTTCAGCATAAATATAACATCACAGTTAATGTGGTGTCAAATTAAACCAATTTTCCTTCACACTTGTTTCCTTTGCCTTTAAGTAAGGTGTCTTTAGACTGCTGTGTGATAACTTCAGTGCATATGCTTCAATAATAAAGGAGCAGCATTTGTTTTGCTTTGAAGCCCTGTCTTTCCTCTGCATACATCACTGTCTGTCTGCTCCTCTGCTAATGAAAAGATAATGGATTATTTCAGTAGTTGCACTTTTACACACAATCCTCCAGCCTTCCTTAGAACAAAAGAAAGGGGGGGGGCGGGGTCCCATCTGAAAAGTCAGGTGAAAAAGGATACTCCATACAGCAAAATGCATACAGCGCAGTTTCTAAAGTTAGATGGTACGCTGGCCAAAATTAACAGTGGCAGGTCGGCCCCGAAGAAACGGGTCGTGAGGGGCAACATAAAGCAAGAAAGAGGAGGCAGGAGAAAAGGTGGCACAAGAAAAGGAGAGGAAAATCAGAGAGCAAGAGGGAGCTCTTGCAGAGAAGAAAGCAAAGCCAGTGAGAGGTGTAGAGCAGAAAAGTGATGCCACGTGAGGGGCCGGGTTACAAGAAAAGATGCAGAAAAGAGAGCAAAGAAATCACTTTTAATCTGACAGTGAATTCAGCTGGGGACTGCTTCGAAGTGGAGCCCACTGATTGCTTTTGCCACTGGAATTCCTTATTCTCTTAGAGAGAGGATGGGAGAAAAATAGCCCCGGGGTAAGGAGCCTCAGCAGAGAGGAGAACAAGAGGTTAGTGAGGCAGAAACGGATGATCAGACAAAGCACACAGCTGGGGAGAAATGGTGTGTTCTGAAGCACACAACTTCACACCATAAACAGGCTCCAGGACACACACATACACACACACACACTGCCTGTTTCATTCACACAAAATCTATGTTTTACAGTAAAGACTCAGTTTCCCTCTTGGACAGAACTTATTGGGACGGGCTGTAAATAATAATGCTCCAAAAGGCAGCAACCGTAGTATCAAGTATCAATCAACCTTATAATTTCACCAGCTGTTTATATAAAATTATTAGCCAGTGATGCTTTAAAGTGCACCAGTTATGCTTTCTGCTGTTTTATTGCTTGATGGTCATATGAAACATGTGCAGTAATCCCTCTGAGCCAAAAGCTCAGCTCTTAAATCTCAGTTTTTCTACATAGTAAAAGGTGATAGAGACGGGATATCCCTAATATCTCAGACAAATATGTCCCACCCACCTGCTGGTCAAACCTCTTGTTTCTGAGGGTCAGCTAATCAGGAGAAATTGTTGTTGGTGGCGAATTATAGATAGGACTGTGCCAGGTTTGTCAGCAAGTTTATTTGTCCTAATATTCCCTATCTCAGAGAAAAAGAGGGACTGAAAGCGAAGTGTTGCTATTCGTCATTTTTGTTTGGCTCAGCTGTTCTGAGGGTGGACAACATCAATTTGCTCTAAGATACAACTGCTTATGAGGTTGAAGGCAATTAGGAATCAGCTGTTGGTCGGTGGTATTCACACCCTGCACCGTGGCTGCTACCAGACAAAACAACTTCCACCAGAGTGGATGAAAGATGGATCCCCTCAGTTGACCCACATGGAACAAATGGAACTATAAAGCCCGGAAATAACTTATCAGAACTGCAAACATAAAAAGCAGTAAATTACAATCCCTCTGCTACTAAAAGTAGAGGGACTGTGTGGGCCAAACAGTCTACAATGTTCTGTAAAGGTTAATGACAAATTACTTAAAATATAATATATCCCTAAAGAAATGAAGAGGGATTGTTTTTAAGGGACTTGACAGTTTTATAAAAGCTTGTCCTTCTCTTTTAGCAACACAACTGTTGAGGCTTGAGGGAACAAGATCTGCCTGTGACTGCATACCTCCATGAAGGCTGAAAATTCCCTCCACTCCATGCATGAATTGAGTCCATGGATCCAGAAGGATATCTGGACCAGGATTACTTTGCAGGGATTTTCCTGCATGCAAAAACCCCCACCCCAAAATACTAAAAAAACAACAATTTAGGCACCTCCAAAAAGGATTTAGACTTCAACCCAAAAGAAAATCACCAGGACTGTAATGACAATATTGTTACCCAGTTCTGTTTAATTAGGGATGGTTTACACAAACATAGAATGCACTATTGTTTATAGCATTGTCAAATGTCACAGGAATATTCACACATCTGTTAAGGTATTTTTTTTAAACCCCCTCCTGCAAAATTTCATGGAAAGTTTCACCATTCCAAAGATTTTACTGAATCATTTCTGCTCTTATGGCTAACTATGATAGTAATTATCTGGGCACTGAGATTAACTTATATAATGCTTATAAAAATCAATTTAATAAAATAAAATATAAATA
>VOQK01042882.1:0-14894 GCA_015052645.1 Benitochromis conjunctus | reverse complement strand
CAGCTGAACATCATGCAGACTTTGTACCAGACACGCGCCAGGATAAAGTCTGTTAATATCTCATCGGGCTGACATTTGTGTTGTAATATACAGTTTCACAGGTTGTCTATCACAGAGCTCTGAAGAAAACTTTATCCTAACAAACTCCAGGCAACTTAAATTGATTTCAGCAAACTCCAGAGCTGAAAGAAAAAAAGCTACAGCAAACCTGCAGTTATCATAATGTCCACCAGAGGGTCCAGCAAGGAGGCAATCCCCAAGGTCTCCCATATTTAAAAGAAAATTATAGCATGACACAAAAACCGTTTTGGTCTCTATAGCAATTTTTTTCCTTTATAACACTGTATATGTTTGTAACAAAATAGGTTTTTAATTTGATGTACACTTAAAGCTTGCATTATTAGGGGTGTGGCCTCTTTGACTGACAGGAGGATGGTGGCTGTAGCTGCTAGCTGTCTGCCAGGCTTTACCTCAGATAGATGGAGTTCCTGAGCTGGATGTCTGCACTGTATCTGTGTTGTTGGAGCCTTTGGGAGCATTTTTAATGCGATTATCTGACCAATAATCTGAAATCAGCTTGAAGTCGGAACTCTTGATTAGGTGAAATTTTAGGATTTTATTTAACTGAATTTAGCACTAGTTAGCAGATATCTGTGTCACACTTAGCAAACACTTTTCATTTTCATCCTATAAAAACTACTTGTGTTATGAATGGTTTAACAAAGTTATGCTACAGTGTCATGATGTGATATTTGTAATGAACATGACCAGTGTAATGGGTCCTCAGGTTTTCTTTTCCTCCAGGTGAATAACAAACTAGTACAAACTAGTACAGTCATTGACAGCAGCAAAGAAAGAACACTTTTAAAACAAACAATGCAACAAGCAAAGTGACATATTAACACATAGTAACGTAATAGTGGTTTACATGGTTTGGTGTGCAAAGAAGCAAAACGAAAAGGAGGGGGGAAATAATCAGATCTGATCAAATTCCAGAAACATCCAAGTAACCCAAGAATTTACAGCTGGGTTCAATAAAGTCAAAGCAGAAGGCAAACAAAAGGCTCCTCTCAGGCCTCACCTCTTTTAGCAGGGTAGTGTCATGGGACGGCTGATACTTTTCTCTATCTTGAGGGGTCTTTTTATCAATCTTTTCACGATCTGTCTTTAGTTTGCGATCGGCTCCTTTAGGCTTAAAAAAACAAACAAACAATCAGTGTGGTGTAAATCATGAGGTCACAAATTTGAGGATGTTACAGATCATGAGCATGAGGTAAGAGTAAAAAAAAGTGTTGTACCTTGAAGACTTTGACCTGGCAGCTGGATGAGTGGGCATGCTCGACGTATTCTCCATGTTCATTGGTGGTGTAAGTGTCCACTTGGATTCGGAAGGGCACCCCTTTCTCCCCGCCGTGCTTCCGGGGGGTGAACTCAGTGCTGATGCAGTTGACCTGAAAGGACAAGAGAATAGAGGTGAGACGAAAAACAAATTCAGCTAAAGACCCCAACCTCCACCCGCCGAGGAACTGAGACTGGAATCGAACGTGTACCTGGATGAAAACAGAAGCGTTCTTCAGGGGATCCCAGAGGAACTCAATGGTGTTGAGGTGCAGAGGGTCTGAACGAGGCTCCAGGATCCTCACTGACAGAGGGATATCTGCAAGCAATGAGCCAGCCACTTATTTATTTTAGCTTTGATTTTAAAGGCCACGTGAACACATTTATGTTTTTGTTACCCTGTTAACATCTGAAGCTGAGGTCAGATTTAATGTTAAAAGGTCAACCCTCTGAAGTCTAAGAATCTAAGATTCAATTCAATTTGTATAGCGCTAAGACACAACAGCAGTTACCTTGAGGTGCTTTATACTGTAAGGTAGAGACCCCACAAAAATACAGAGAAAATCCCAACAATCAAACAACCCCCTTTGAGCAAGTGCTTGGCGACAGTGGGAAGGAAAAACTCCCTTTTAACAGGAAGAAACCTCCCGCAGAAGCAGGCTTGGGGAGGGGTAGTCATCTGCCACGACCTGTTGGGAGTCGCGTCAGATGGCTATTGGCCATTGGTTACTTGTCTTCCAGTTGAATAATACATCTTCATATTTTTGTATTGAAACAGGTGTGGCTGTTGTGAGTGAATCTTTGTGAGTTTCCAAAATCACTTCCCTCACTGTAGTTAGGTATTCACGCCATTACTGGACTTTCTGTACAGTCAGACCAAGAACCACCACAAATCTGTGAGTATCAGTGATCCATGAGTATTGTTAGCATAGTGAGCTCACCTATGTCCAGGATTCGGTCTCCAGGTCTGTTCCACCTCCATCCCTCTAGCTGCTGGTGCTCCATGTACTGCAGTCGACGGTCATGGAAAACCACGCGCACAATGCTCTGTGAACAAGCGGGATCAGGCTTCAGAGAGGAGCACGGCTGTGAGCTGAACACAGGGCAGCTCGCACCACGCTGAACAGCAGAACTGTTGGGCAAAGTGCGAAAAGGCTCCCCTGTTTTATTCATACACGCACTGAAACAGCGTGGAGATGAGAACTCACTGGGAGTAACTGCAACTCCTTTTTTTCCAATTCTTAAGCAGTCAGACTTAAAACTGTAGCCGCACAAGACCAATGACCTGCTGCCAGTCAGGCTACATATAATGCCTGAGACATGCAGTAATGTCAGTGACTTCCCTTCTATGTGGCAGAGCTCCCACAGTCATGGCAAAACCAGATCCTCTGAAATTGACTCAGTGGACCGGTTTATGCTTCATCTCTGAGCATCCATCAGGTCAAGTCATCTAGGGCTAGGGCCTGGATTTGTTTTAGCCACATGCTAAATTGACAGATTTGGTGGCCAAATTTAATTTGGGTGTTTTAAACCACTGAAAAGCCACAAAAAATGCGATTCGCATGAAACCCTCACCATTGAAAGACCAAAACCCGCTCTTGAAATTTGTAGTCACAATTCTGCGTTTCATATTAGCACCAACACTCTTCAACAGAGTGTTTTGTGTGGATATGTTGACACATCAACACCTACATTCAACTCTAACCTTAATTAAACTATAAATGTCTAATGCCTTTAACCCTAACTGCAACATTTACATGCCAAATGTAACTGGCTGTAAAGATACACATAAACATGCAAATAAGTAATGGTTTAAATAACTAAAAGACAAAAACCATGATAACTATGGATGGAGGATGTTAAAGGAGCTCACTAGGTAAGGAAATAAATTAGGCTGAAACACAAAACACTATAATAGACAAAGTAATATTTTATTATTGTGATATAAAGTAGATTCACAGCTGATAGAATATTAACCTAAAGCCCCGCTCATAGTTATAAAGTAGTACTGAGCCATTTCTTTTGTACCAATCACTGCCAGTCCTCTAACCAGTGACCTCCAGACTTTGGGCATGGGGGTGTTGCCACTCATCATTCGCCTTTTTCAGTAAATGCATAGAAATGTCTGTCATCTCTTTGGGAATATTCTGGATTTAACACCTTCTTTCATTAAACGCCACTTTTGAAGACTTACTTACAGAACCTTTTTCATCCAAATACTAAAACCTTTTGACACGTGGGAACTCTAATCTCTTTTTAGCCACCTCCAACTGCTGCGTAAAACAGCTTTAGCTACCAGCTAATAGAAGCACATCATGCTTACACTGATCTGTAAAAAACAGATTTCGATCAGGTTGGAATTTTAGCAACAGCCACCTTTTAAAATCTGCTCGGAGAGGACACAAATCCACAGATGAAATGAGCAGCCTGTAGAGACATGTACCATTGGGCTATTTATGGGGGAGGCTCGTGCATGACTGAGCAGCCGAGCTTGTTGAACAGCTCTGGATGCTCCACGTCATGTGTTTGCACATACGCCACCTGTCCCATTCCTGCGTCTCTAGGATGCTACAACGAACATTACGACGTGTCCTGACGACAGAGATGCGTCAAGGGGATGCACTCGCACTGAAATGAAGTAACTTTTAGGTGAGTGTGTGACTAACTCCTTAAATGAGGAGGTAGAAACTTTGACTGCCATCTGAAACTTGGACAACCTGGGAGCTGCTAATGTTTTTTTTTTCTCATGAGGTCGAGGGATTTTTCTCATTTCAACTTCAGGAAACAACATTTTCAGAAAAATTACAAGCACAAAGAACATGTGACTTAGATCCAGGTAAAGCAGACAGAAGCAGAAAAGCCTGGTGAGACATACCAAAGAGAGAATGAGAGTGTGTGTGTGTGTGTGTGCTGGAAATGCAAGAGGAAGCTGAGCTGCATATTTGTAGAGGGCTTATGTGAGGTTTAAGGAGGAGGAGCGGTGAGTTTGGGTGATAGTACCGAGCTCTTCAGGGTCGATACAGCACCCCCAGAGTGGAAGGGAAGGTCGAGGGACCGGCGACGAACCAGGGAAGTGAACAGACGACAGGAGAAAGAGGGAGAGGTCACATGAAAGACAAAAAAAACCAAACAAAAAAACAGACAAATATACACAATACCTTACACCTACCTTCACATATTTGCTGCTTATATCTGTATACTCCACTAGTTTTCTGTTAAGCATACGGATTTCGTAGGACTGACCTACATTTTAAAACATTAAAAACATCCTGATTAAAATTAAAAAAGAAAGAAAGAAAGGAAATCAATCAATCAGAAAAGTGGCGCAGATATCAAGGCCAGACACTGGAAGACTTTTCTGTATCGCCGTCCTGATCAGACATAATACATTATCACAACAACATGTCATTAACACAGCCAATGAGGGACGCTAAAACTAACTGTCAGTGCTTCGAAAACTAAGCCACAAGCCCTGATGGCAATTAACTTTCCTAATCAATACATCCCATCTTTGCATGGCCACAAGCTGCGTGGAACAGCAAGCTCACTTTCATTGTGTTTTTACTGCAAACAAATTAGTGTAGAGCAGATAAGCAGGGCAAACTCGTAGAAACACAGAGGAAGATAAAGCACAGATAGTAAAAACGTCACTGACAAACACGACAGACGGAAACAATCAGAAGGTTCCAGAAAGCAGAAGACAAAGAAGAGGAAAAGGAGGGGAGAGTGGGAAATGCAAACAGCAAAAAAGACATGAGAGAGAGAGGGCGAGAGCGAGAGAGAGGGGTTGATGAGTTAGGTTAGATGATAAAAGTCAGACAAAAGCTCATCTTGCACAAATCGATCAATAAATCTGAATACTTGATTCATTAAATAAATAAATTCTTCAAATATTAAACATGTCAAATCTTAACCATCAATAACAGACTGAGTGTGTGAGTGCAGCTATGTAAACAGGATGTTCTGAGATCCGGGTCTAAAGACAGAACCCTATGGAAGCTAAAAACGTCCAGGTTTCATTTGCACTCTACATTACCCTGAACAAAAAAATGTGACCAATTCTCAGTAACTAATATTAAAAATTTAAGAATCACTATAATAAGTCCATCAAATGAGCTAAACTGGAACCGATCACAACTTTGTCCCTTATATAACATGTCAGTCACTGCAAGTCACCGGAAACCTCAACGACCATATTTTGAGAACCCCTTAAAGAGGGAAGTCCAATCCAAATAATCTAGAAATAATTAAAACATGTTACATATTCAGAAGTTTTTCATTTTTGTGCACATGTGGAGGTGAAGTAAAATTTCCTCAGTCAGACAAAACAGGCAAAGTGAAGACATTTAAACAATTATGACTTTTGTTTTTGCTTCCATCATTTCTGTTGCAGAACAAGCCTAATTGTTCTCTTACTGTATTTAAATGAATAAATTGAACTGTGAGCATCTCCCATGCTTCAATTGGGACTGCATGTGACAAAATGAGCTTCAGTCTGGACAGTCAGCACGGACATTTCACAGACAGTGTAAGTACCTTGGTTGAGATAAGTGAGAGCTTCCTCCTGCTGCTTTACAGCCGGTGAAGTGGCTGCACACAGAATGTACTGGAACGGGGTCCTTTTGGCACCATGTTCAGCCATGAGACGAGCTTCTTCGTTCTTTAAGAAAGGCGCCAATGCCTCTCTGGAAGAGACCACGAGGAGATGCACGAACACCATGAGGGCAGCTGTCACATCTAATCTTCAGTTATTTAAGCCCAAAGGTTTGTTGTCATGCAGCACAGTTCAGGTTAAATACATTATTAAAGAAAAGAAAAAAAAAAGTGGGCTAAATTGGGTGGGTTTTTTTTTTGTTTCTTTGTGAATAAACTGTTTAAAAAATAAGATTTAGAAATAAACTAAGTACAAGATGAAATGTCTTTAATTTTAGATCTGGTGTCAGTTTGATCAGATTTGTAAGCGCATGACTGTGTCGTGTGTTTTTGTTGCTGTACTGTTAGTGTTCTCGTCTGAACTCCTTAAATTGTCCACTGAAAAACACCACCCACATCATCGGATCCAAAACGAAAACTAACACTCAAACTGAACCTTTTACACACTGACACGAGAAAGTGGAACTAACCTGAAATGTGGATTTTGAGTGCAATTCTTTGAATGAATGAACGCTTGAAATGCATTTTTAAAACTCATTCTCATGTCAATAATACATTACTTCGATGTGATCCTGAGCTACTGTGAATCTGCACATTTACCAAAGCCACGCGAGCACCTGTGGAGCCTGTGTGTGAAATCCTGACATTTCTGGAGCTTGGCAACATGGCAGTGCTTTACCTAATGTAACTAGCAGAGTGCTGGTGGTAGGACTCAGGCTGGGGATGGCAGAACAGCATATTTTCCAGTGTGGCGGCGTTGTCTTGTATTCCGGGACCACAGAGAAGGCGTGGAGACAGAGGGCGCGAGCGTTGTGCCTGGCGGCTTCCTCGGATTTCAGCTCAGAGAGGTTTGCAGCCCAGCCCTGCCACACGCCCCTTATATTGATCCAGTGATGTCATCAGGCCTGCCATTAGCATACCTTGGATGACCTTTGAGAGGCGGAGAGTGTCGGCACACCTCCCACTACCAATGTCCAGCTCGGGTGATGCATTAATAGCAGCTTCAGTTGATCAGTTGTTGACACTGCCAACAAAACACTAACTGTGGGTGAGGATGTTTAGAGGGGACGTTCAGGAAACAAACACAGGACGAGCCCTCAAATGAATGTCAGTAAACATATTTATCATCTCTGATATTCTAAAAGCCAACACAGCAGCTTAAACAACAATTAAATGATGATATTTAAATTTATTAGGCACATTAATCTTGAATTGCATGTTTAGTTTCAGTAACCCCTGCAGCTCACCCCTCATGGCTCCTCAAGGGAGTGACAGATTAAGAGCAGGTCATCTCAAAGTCTGCCCGGGTTAATGTTTATCCAGAGCCGCTAAGCACAACTCAGCGCTGGGATGCAGGTCCAACCTGCGAGGGAAACAAAGACGGCGACGTCCGAGCTTTGATCGGCTCTCTAAATGTTAAACAAGATGAAGAAAGAGGGGGGAATTGGGAAATGTGCAGTGAAAGGCCAAAAAGTGCTGAGATCAGTTCTCGGTCTTTTTATTTCTACAGCAAACAGTTTCTTTACATCGCTGCAAACACATGGATGTTAACATAAAAAAAAAAAAAAAAACCTTTCTGTACAGTTCATCATGACAGAACAAAATACAATAAGATCAAATAAAATATATAAATACAGGTGTGAATATTACATGAGCGCGTGAAGCCAAAGAAAGACTGCTGAACATGCATAGTGAACAGTCTATAAGGAATGCCGTCGCGTCTGTTTTAGATCCAGCAACGAGAGGACAGATGCGAGAAGATTGGTGGATTTTCACCAGCTTGCAGGTTTGCTTTTGCAGTAAAAACTCGGCTGATTAAATGAGCGTGCTGAAGGATGCTGAGAAAGAAAAAGTCAAATCCTTTTGAGTACCAGCAAATTCATCGTGTTGTTTCTGTACATTCATTTCCTTAAAGAAGCAGAGTTGGCCCATTCTCAGTGGATTCAGACCAATCAGGAATCAGTATTATTATTCATTATTCAGAGTATTATAAAGAAAAAAACTACAGCAGATCAACTGACCATCAAAACCAAATCAGGTCCAAAAATTAAAAGCTGATCAGACTGAGAAACTTCTTCCCAATCAGGGAATCAATGAAGTGCTTCACAGCAGGAGTCCACCTCTGACAACTTTACAGCAGAATAAATTAAACACAGAGTGTGTACCTTTTCCGTACGAGTGCCTCCTCAGAGCTGAGTGATCTCATGATGTTAAAAGTGCACTTTAACAGCCGAAGAAGCTCTCCGCACAGCACTGAGTCGACGCGTGCCCCAGGTTCATGCAAGCCAGAAATAAAAGTCTGCTTTTCTGTAAAGCAGTGCTCAGAAAGTGTATGTACAAAACACCTTTGATTTCTTTGTGGTTATTGCAGAAGCTGTGAAAGAGGAAACAAGTAATACTGTGTTTGAACGGTCACAAGTCAGAGAGCGCCGCGGCCCGCTGGGGACGCTTCTCCTGCAGATTCACATTTTTTTTTCTTTCTTTCTTTTTATTTTTAAAGAGCCGAGAGTGATGGTGCCGTACATCCCGTTCACTCTCCGCAGTCCACAAACGTAAGGCCTGGTCCCCCTGACTCCTCATCTGCTGTATTTACAAAGGACTTCCTGTTAAGACAGAGTCAGCGCTCAAACTGATGCAGAAGACGCCACAAATGGAAGCAGGAAGTAAAAACAACACAAATGTTACGGCTTTTAACAGGCTTAGCTTCCACTCTACGTGCTGACTGTGGTTGGTTTTCACTGTTAAAAGATCTGCACGAAATTTGAAGGATTGTCAGTTCTGTTTCGAGGCGAGATCTGTTTTGTAATTATGACATTTTGTGTTTTAAGCCACTCCTAAAGAGAAACGAGCACATAAAAAAAAAGAGAAAATTACAATCAAATATGATCCATGGACTAAAATGCTCACACAGGACTTCCTCTTTTTGTTTTTTCTGTCCATATCTCTTTTTTTTTCCTTCTCCTTGCAATATTTGGTCTTCATGCCCCTAAAACAGAATTCACCGCACACTTTATGGGCTTGTTGCCATCACTGGGCCAGCCAAATGACATTTCATCCCAAACTGAAGATGATCTGACAGAAACATTTCCTTGATGTGAATATTTTACGCTTATAGAAACGAATCTAAAAGACGAAGGGATGAAGGAGAAACAATTAGGAGCCGTGGAGATGGTGAGAACCACGGGAGGAGGAGAAAGCGTCATTTCCTAAATCCAAATGTGTCCACTCCTTCCCCACCGCCTTGAAACCAGGACAGCAGCCACATTCAGGTGTTTCCAGAGCAGAGGCGGATGAGGTAAAGGAGCAAAATGGGTCGAGAGGATGAGCTGCAGAGGTGTGATGAGGAGGGGGATGCTCAGAGACAGAGAAGTCTGATTTGGAGTCTTGGAATGGATGAAACCACCTCCACTAACTGTGAGAGGAGACATCCGAGGAACTGCTGCTATTGCTGTTTGTCGTCTGAGCGCGCTTGATGTACAGGTTCAGTAACTTCATCTGCAAACAGACAAAGAATGGAGAAATTTCTCTTTATATCAGCACAAAGAGTGTGTGTCCTGTGTGTCCAAGACTGTCTTAAAGGAACTTTATTATGAAGAGGAAAAAGCTTCTTCACGAGTCAGATAGGGCGATAGGAAGCATAAAGTGCACACAATTTGGCTGGTACCTTTAAAGTGACGAATGTACTCGTGACCTCTCGTCATGAGATTAAACCAAGCAGCGGTAGAGTGAGGCTAAAAATGAAAATGAAGCACAAACACCTGCAGTTCCTCTAACACTCACTAGAAGCTCCAGCAGTGAGTCAGTCCCCATAGACTACGATGTTTAAATGTCCAACTTTACAGCAGAAATAAACAAGTTTATAGCCTGCTGCGAAAATGTCTTTAGCTAGTTTTCTCCAACCAAACAACTCTATAGGGGGGGAATATTTAGAACTCAATCCTTTGTATGAGAGTAAGGCTTAAAGTTGGGGCCGTGGCCTCCCTGACTGACAGGTGGATAGTGACACAAGTGGCTGTAGTCGCTAGCTGCAGCTAGTTGGGAGTCCCTGAACTGGACTGTTTGTGCTGTTGGAGCCTTTTTAACACAATTAAAATGACAAATAATGTGTGGTTAATTGTACCAACAGACCACCCAAGAGTCTTGAGCCCCAGTTTTGGTGAGTGAAATTCTAGGATATCTAAAACACTGATTCAATGTTTTAAATATTAGACCACCACTTCAGAAAATCCCCGGAGTCCCACTAGGGGTAATCCTTGTTTTACTTTTCTTAACTGAGTGGTTTCGGTCACGTTTCAGGCCTGCTTCCAGAACATTAGAAGTTAGTGACGGTGAAAGTTTACGCTTGGAAAGTTAAGTATAAAGGGAAGTACTAAAATATGCAAAAAGGTACATAATTCAAAGTCAAAGTGTAATGTGAAAAAAAGGGTTTTTTTGATGACAAATGCTTCACAGTAACAATCTGCAGGTACTGCTGCAGCAGGATGGGAGCTTTCAGCAGAGAAGCACAAACAGTTTTGCAGTCAGGTGAACCTGACTCTCAGGCCCTAACCTTTACGTAACTCAAGGACACTTTAGAAGGGTGAATATGTGCTTTGTAATTGGAGAACCAGCTGAGAATTAACAACATGGGAAGATGATAAGGCTCAGCGTCTGTTCAAGTGCTTTCGCTGTGAGGACGTGCAAATGGAAAGACTTGCTGGCGACGGTCAGTACCTTGCTTCCCGTAAGCTGTGCCAGGTGGGGTTTGAGATCCTCACCAATCACAGAGTAGATAGCCACCAGACAGAACACGCTGGCCTTGCGAACGCTGCTCTCTGTGTTGTCATAGCCCTGCGGAGAGACCGGGCAGCATCAGGCATCAAAGGTGCACACACCCCCACACACACCCCCGCACACACCCCCACACACACCCCCACGCGAGGTCAGCAGGAATGCGGAGGGGTCGCCAAGTGCAGAGTACACGCAAACATTTCCAGGGACAAATAAGGCAAATAATTCTCACTGTCCAAATATGAACATTGTCCAAATAAGCCTTTGTGGCACTGAGACGGATGATTCTGCTTTGTCTGTGTTATTAAAAATGGACACACCAAGAAAACATTTAAAACCGAAAACTCTGTTTATTCAGGTTTCTGAAATGTGAGTTTTTATGTCACAGTTTTGGAGGTTTGATCAGTTTTCAGGCTGCAAAACAAACACAAACACACAACAACAAATCTGCATTTCTGTTTTGGGCTCAGACCTGCAGGAGTCCAGGGATGATGTCAGGCAGCAGCTGCAGCAACGATTCCTTGGCGATGCGTTCAATGACTTTGGTTTGCATCTTAATGGCTGCCAGGTTGATGGGGTAGTCGGCCGTCTGCACTATGGGGCACAGCACCTTGATGCACTGCTCTGGGTGAATGGAGCCGGCCAGTGTCGCTGCCGCCTCCTCTGCTGCGCGCACAACCTAAAAACATGCGTTTTTATTTTTAACAGATTAGGCTGGAATCAATTTTATATCACACATCGTAAAGCCAATCAGCTTGTGTGTTATTGCGACAACAGCAAATCACCTTACAAGTGATTTCTGTATCACAAGTCAGACAAAGCGGCCTTTAACCAGTCTCTTTTTCTCCCCACAGTCAGACATATTTAATTTCACTGTCCAGTTTAGTATTTTGTGCTCAAGTAGAGAACATCAATCACTTGAATGTTTTCAGCAACCGACAGGAGCTCCGTTCTGTCACTCAGTGTCTCCCATTTTTTTCTCTTTTGACTTGCTTTTCTAGAACAAACAGAGACACGAGGCAGCTGCGTTCCTCCTCCACCGCTCAACACTTTATCTTCCTGTAAATTTCCACCAGGAGCATGATGGGAAAAACAAAAAAGACTGAATGCTCCTCTTTGGTGACTGACAAATTGTCACGTTTAGAGGCTGATTTCTATCTGAGAACTTCCTCAGAAAAGACTTAAATTTTAAACTTATTCTATGTATTCTTACTGTTGCACTTTTAGTCCTGATCTTATACTTGAACCTAGCATCTACTTTAAACTGACGGCTATTTGTTTCATATATACTCACCGTTTTGCCTGCATTTTGAGTTTTTACAAAGCGTATTTTTAATGACTCGTCTATGATTAAAAACAGTGTTTAATACATCTTTCCAAGGTCTTCAGCGTGCGAGGGTCCAGAATTTCACATTTCACAGACTGTGCGAGAATTTGTTGGCTGGAAAATGAACCACGTTTAGATTAACGCAATTATTGAAAAACTAAATGCAAAAAAAGAGAAAGTTTTGAGACAAAGAATAAAAACCCCTTTAAAGAGTGCTTTACTTCAGCATACTTTACACTTCTACAGCAGGATATTATTCATTCATCCTGAAAAACTTATTTTTTTTTATTCCTCATGCTACATTTCTTTGATCGATATGGGTTTTTTTGGGGGGGCGTTATCTGGATGTTTCATCTCAGGTTGGAGTGAAGGGTGAAAGGTTGGACTTATTGTGTTCACTTATTTTTGTCCTCATATCAACAGCCACACTGTAAAGTATTAATTATGAGGTTACAATGAGCTACAAGAGGGATTAGAAATGATTTGAAACCAGTAATCATTAATATCATTGACTGTAGGCTTTTCGTTTATGTATCATGAATAGAAAGCGCCTCTTTCTCACATTTGTGTTTAAGTGAACACGCAGTCTTTAAAGACATGAGAACCGCATCACTTTCAACACGGCACGGTCACATCAACAGATGATGATGACTTTATGAAATAAAAATCGTGCTTGTTGCCTTTTAACTGAGTGGTGACACGTGGGAGCTGCATACCTCCTTGTGAGAGTCTTTGTGCGCCTCCAGCGTCTTCATGATGGTCAGCTCGGCATAGTTTTTAAAGCGGGCAGGTTGATTCCTCAGAATTTCCTTCAGCACTCGCAGGGCCAGAGCTCGAATGGTGTGCTGCAGGAATATAGAGAATATAATCCACACAAAACTATCTTCACTTTCTTCAGATTACTCTGAATCAAGACACTCCAAACACAAATAAAGGAGACAAAAACAACAGATTCACACATATATAAACTATCAGATCGCGTACATCTTTATCACCCAGGGTCTCCAGCAGGAGGAGGAGGATGGTTTTGAAATGTTCGTCCCACACAGCCATGCTGTCTTCCCGTGTGATCTTCAGCAGCTCCACCAGGGCGCCTTTACGCTCCTCTGAGCGCTCATTGTGATTGGACAGCTCCTTCAAAAGATCAGCCACCATGTCTGAGTGATCCTGCCCGACTGTTCACCGAGAGGGGACAAGAAGGAAGAGTTAAGAATTGAATTTCATATCAAAAGGATAACTTATGACTACTGCCATGGGCTAATAATCAACCATCAGCCTTTTTATTTAAAACACCTAAAGTCTTTTTTTTAAGCACACATCCAGATTTTAACACAGGAGTCCTAAAAGCATTAGGGCCAGATTTACTAACAGCCTGCAGCAGCGCAATTCCTCCTTTGGCTGTTGTTAGAATTTACTAAGGAGGTGCAATGAGGTTTGATGAGGCGCAGGTATTTTTGCACATGTATTTCCCTTTCCGGGGACCCCCATTGTGGGAGGAGGGTACTTAAATTCAATGTAGAAACTTGATTTGTGCCTGATGTGACTGTGACCATTACTGCAAACAGTCAAGACCGACGTGTGATTGGTGCAGGTGAACTGCTCAAAGCTATGAGTGCGTTGATGCATAAAAACCATCAGTATATTACAGGCAACAAAGAAACTCACAGTGAGCAGACAAGTCACTGAACTAGAGCATGAAAGCTTTCTCTAAACGAGTTTCTCCTGCTGCCCACCAAAGATTTTTGGCTTTTGCACTGAGGGAACGTGATAAAATATTCTTTTTAACTTATTTTTAAGAACATAATTTTGTTCATAAAATTGCCAACAATAACAGGATAATGCAAACTCCTGCTAATCTCGGTAATACAGACTCTTTCCTACTTCCAGAGTGATGCTGCTGTTGTAACAGACCTCTTACATAACTTATTGAAATGTCTGTCTTGAAACAGCTAATGTGTTTAGCAGTCGCCACTAAATGTAACTGAAGTTTTCCTAGAAGCTATCTGCAGCCTCAGGCAGCATGCAAGAAACTGAGAACAACGGGCATTTTCATGCATGTGTCAGTAACAGTCTTCATGAACTTCTCTGGATCACTCAGGATGCGACTGTAACATTTACTTTTGTTCTTCTACAGATCCAGTAAGCCCTGAAAGGTGGACTTTCAAAAACAGCCCTCCAATCCTGTGCTCCACCCTCAGCTGTCAAATGTATTCATTAACAAAAAAAACCAAAAAAACAAACAAAAAAAAAAAGGCTGGCCCAATCTCCAAGATCTCACACAGTTCCCATCTATTTCTAGCTGAAGACTCCATCTTTAGATCAGAACATTTCCATTCTCCGTTTTCCCCTCCCTCATCAGATCTGCTCAGGTTTAATCCAACAATTTTTGCTGCCTTAAGTAGACCGTGTTGGTCATTATTGAAATGAACTGGCTAAATTTCCATTCATAAATCAAATTCACGCGTTGTTAGTAGATCAGCCATTGAAAACTTCCATTCCCGTCAGAAGCCTCATGCTAATATGCCCCAGCTGGACAAATTATAACGTTAACTTTTTCATACGATAGACCTCTACAGACAAATTAGATGCCATCCAAACCATTCAAATATTACAGCTGTAAGCAGAACCGCTTGGACTTTGTTAACACAGAGGTGGAGTTAAAAGATGGAGAGACGATGAGGGGTGCTGAGTGAAGAATGCAAACACAGACAGAGGGTGAGTGGAGTGGAGGTGCAGGGTGGGCACGTTTACCAGGAGCAAAGACTTTGGGGAGCGCCATCTTGTTTTCACCACTTTCCTGACGTCG
>VOQK01042881.1:0-10598 GCA_015052645.1 Benitochromis conjunctus | reverse complement strand
CAAAATCCCTCAGGAGACCTGTGCCAACCTAGTAAAGACTTACTCTTAGCGATTGTTGTAAGTTGTGGCTCAGAAAGGGTACAGTATTGACTATTAATGGCCATGGGGCTAATAATTTTGGATGT
The DNA here is from genome assembly GCA_015052645.1 of Benitochromis conjunctus. Lineage (NCBI taxonomy): Eukaryota > Metazoa > Chordata > Actinopteri > Cichliformes > Cichlidae > Benitochromis > Benitochromis conjunctus. Next base: position 10,473 of record VOQK01042881.1, on the reverse strand, counting down.
CTCATTTTTGCCCTTTCTTGTTTCAACTCGATGTATCAATAAAATATCCTAATTAAACTTAGTGGACATTGTTTTTGTTTTTTTTTAATAGTGTATCTCTTTCCAAAATAACAAACGCTTGTTGTTAATGGTCATTTTCATATTGAAATCAGGATTGTTGTCTAATTCCATAAGGGGGGCTAATAACTTTGGCCTCAACTGTAAAGCACAAACATGATATGGTCTCAACAAATTAACGTGACAAAGTTGACATTTCTTCCTGTGATCTGGAGTGGCAATGAGATAATTCTGTTCTGACATTTGCTGTATCACAGTATTTGGCCCAGAGACTTTGCCTGATACGGTGACCCTACAACTGGCAAAAAAGCCAGAACCTGATCACCCTCACTAAACTGCTGCTTTTCAGAGCACTGGTCATGGAAATATTCTATATCATCCTTACCTGAAACTTTTCCAGGTTCTGTTTTGATGACTGACCTGCCACATAGTTTGTGCCAAAAACCATTAACATCATTTATCAAATTCACAGGTAGTTCATTTGAGACCACTTATTCTGCAGCACTGCTAAAGGTCCTCATATACCTTTGACCAAAGACCAAGTAATTAGGGCTAAACCTTGTACTCTCCTGACACTTCTCTGGCTGCCAACAGAAGCCATTGTAAACCTACCTCCTGGTCACCTTTAATTTCTGTGCCATAAGCAACTCGTGAAACCCACTTATGAACCAGTACATCTCTCTACAGAAAATATCCTGACGCTGCACTTCTAACTTCACTAAGCTGCAGTCTGTCAAAAAGCTTAGTAGCATCTGCAAATGTAGCATCAGCACACTGTGCTTGAATTAGCTCTTGATGGAAAACTGAAAACTGTTCAGGAATATTTAAATCTGGTTCTATACACAAAGACTTGATGCAATGGGTTACAAAAAGTGGTTAATCTCATCCCCCTGAACAAGTGCACACACTCACCAGTATCCTGAGAAAAGGATAACACAGAAGTCAAAATGAATTCTTTGCTCCTGTGTCACAAATTGTTTTTACAGGCTGCCTTGTTATCATTACCTTTGAGTGATAGAAATATATCTGACTCAAAAGCTTCAAAGCCCGAATATTTTTTGGTTCAGATTTGACTTAAGCAGGGCCTTCTTCAGAGACCATTGAAGTTGCTCTTGCAGGAATGTTAAGAGCAGCAGGTTTAACATTTTTACCTGTATGAACTAACTTGCTTTTTAAAAAAGGAAATTCTGCTTTCCAGTATGCATTGTCATGGCAAGTAGTAGAAAGTAGTCGCCCCTACTGCAGATCACCATCTGTTGAAATGTTTGGTTAAGTCCCTTGGAAACTTAGCATGTGACTGCTTATTAGACTTTCTCCATGATCTGAAACATTGATGGTAAGCTTCTGGTACCTCAACAACCTCATAACTTGCCTGCTTTGTTTCAATATTGTTGCAATTCAAGTTTTTCCTTTTTCACTATTTTCTATGCCCAACATGTCTCTCCTCATTTGTACAGCAATTTGTACAGCAAAACTGAATTTCCCGGAGGAATTAATAAAGTGCTATCTAATCTAATCTAATCTTTCTTGCTGCTTAAATGACTAAGCAAAAGACTGACCAATGCTGTTAACTAGTCTGCATTTTAACTGGTGACACCCCTTTCTTTAGGCAGCCTTTAGCAACTCTTTAATGTCATCTGTTTAACGGTTTATTTCCAGTATTGAAGGGACCAATGAAATGAGGCGCACGTTTCTTAGACTCAGTCTTGAGTGGAACTTTTTTAGTAGACAACAAATACCTTTTGACCGACTTGGTAGACAGGTGCAGAGACTCTGCGACTATCTGTTAGGCGTTTGTTGAGTTCCACTGACCTGAGGAGGGCTGCTCAGATGGATCTCCAGTTCTGGCGACAGTGCCAGAGATAAATGCAATTGTATATGTTGAATACAAGGAACCTCCAGTTTCCCTTCAGTAACTGACAGCATGGATGTGGGGGGTTGAAATCCCAGGGACGCTTTGAATGGTGACAACCCAGTGGCTGAGGATGTCATAGAATTGTGGGCGTACTCAATCCATGCTAACTTTGAACGACTGATTGGATGAGGTTACACAGTGGAGTACTGCGTCTAGCTCTTGGTTGGTCCTCTTTGCTTGGCCATTGGCTGAAACCCTGAGGAAAGACTAACCTGGGCCCCTAGTTCTGTACAAAATTCTTTCCAGACACGGAACATGAACTGGTGCCCCCAGGTCAGGGGGTAATCCCGTAACGAAATCCATGGCGATGTGGGACCTTGGGCGCATGGGTACAGGTAACGGTCTAAAGAGTCTGGCGGGAGGAGAACTGGACACCTTGTTCTGTGCACAAACTGAGCAGGTGGAAACATAGTTCTGGACGTCCCCAGCCAGTGAAACAGACACTGCATGAATTAAACAGTACATTTCTTTCCAGGGTGACAGGAAAATTTTAATTCTGGGCTGTGTGTGCCCAATGAATTACCTTTCCTCGCATGGAGACGGGAACTTACAGACGACCAGGGGGAACAATTCCTGGATCCGGATTGAGCCTCCCTTTATCAGGGTCTCAATTTCCCATGTGAAGGACCCCACAATGCAGGAGGCCGGAAGGATAGGTTTCTCTTTTTCAGTGGTCTCATGTAGCAGAGAAAATTGGTGCAAAAGGGTGTTAGGTTTCATGTTCCGAGACCCTAGCCTGTAGGTAAAGGTAAGTTGAAACGTGTAAAGAATAATGCCCACCTGTCGAGCGTTCAACCGTTTGGCTGCCTGAAGATAGGCAAGGTTTTTATGATCAGTCCTAATGGTCACTGGATGCTCTGTCCCATCCAGCTAGTGCCTCCACTTTTCAAGTACCTACTCAGTGGCTAGCAACTCTCGATCAGCCACATCATAGTTCCTCTCTGCCTGGGAGAGATGACTGGAGAAAAAAGCACAAGGGCGCAACCCTTGAAGTAATCACCTGAAATGGTCTTTCAACAGTCTTGAAGGAGTTCCCAGAGATGCTGAGCACTTGTTGCCACTTTTGCTTGAACTCTGCGGTCCATCTTATCCCAAATCATCTCGCCTGGGTTTAGGTCAGGTGACTGTGGAGGCCAGGCCATCTGGTGCAGCACTCCATCACTCTCCATCTTGGCCAAATAGCCCTTACACAGCCTAGAGGTGTGTTTGGGGTCATTGTCCTCTTGAAAGATACTGTAAATGATGGTCCAACTAAATGCAAACCGGATGGGATGCCATCTCGCTGCAGGATGCTGCAGTAGCCATGCTGGTTCAGTGTGCTTTCAATCTTGACTAAATCCCCAACAGTATCACCAGCAAAGTACCCTCACACCATCACACCTCCTCCTCCATGCTTTACGGTGGGAGCCATTCATGTAGAGACTCATCAGATCAAAGCACAGATTTCCACTGGTCTCATGTCCACTCCTTGTGTTTCTTGGCCCAAACAAATTTCTTCTGTATGTTGATTTTTGTTAGTAGTGGTTTCTTAGCAGCTATTTGACCATAAAGGCCTGATTCATGCAGTCGCCTCCGAACAGTTGATTTAGAGATATGTCTGCTACTGGAACTCTGGACGCTCCTTTTTACCACAATGTAAGCCCATGTCTATTCTTTTTCATCTCTCAGTATGTGAGAGATGAGCTTGGGCGAGTTGCATCGGCTGCTCATCACTATCCCCTGACTCACTACTTCTCCTGCCGAGTTCTTTCAAGGCAACTGTACTGGAACAGGAACCCAATCAGCATGACAAACCTTGGGCGTTGTAGTCCCTTGACCACTAATGTCAAGCACCTCATACGTCCTTCTCTTACCATCCTTCCTCTTCACCCAAAATTTAGAAATTGACAGGCTGATCCGCCACACTCCTCCTACCTTGCAGAAGATTGAAGAGTCTGTGAGTTGTTGATATGGGGTTGGAGCACTTGTGAAAAACACTTTTAAAATGGCAAACAAATTTCACATAGGAAGATCAGGGTTAGTTTTGACAACCTGCACACTGAAATGTGTTCCCACAAATTTAAATTTAAAAATGCTAGGTGAATTTAGGAAAAAATGGATCTCTGGCTTTGAGGCCAAGGTCACTGGGATTTAAACTTGTATAAGATTTTTAGTTGATGCACCTATGGTATGAATTTGAAAACCCTATGTCGCCTCGTGGGTTATCATGTTAACGTTCATGTTCATGTTCAACTCATCCAAGAGTTTTTTAGTAGATACACCTATGGTATCAATTAGAAAATCTTAGATGACATCTTTCAAAAATTGATTGTTTTCACAAGATTTTCAGAAAACTTGAGCACTGGGATTCAAACTTGTCTGAGACTTTTAGTAGATGCACCTATGGTATCAATTTCAAAATCCTACAGTGCTTCATTCTTGAGTTACTGCATTCACAAACATGGGTGTCCACGCAGCCTGCACGCCAGCCCAGCGAGGTTACAACATCACCCCATCAGCTTTTTGTCTGAAGGGTAAAAGGGCCATCTTGGAAAGCCTGAAGAGTATGTAGAACTCTGTTGTCTGTTGCAAATACTCTTCTCCAACTCCTCCAAGAAGATGGTGTGGGTAGGGGTCTTTCTAGCTCAGGGGTGTCCAACTCCAGGCCTCAAGGGCCAGTGTCCTGCAGGTTTTAGATATCACCCTGGGTCAGCACACCTGAATCAAATGATTAGTTCATTACCAGGCCTCAGGAGAACTTCAAGACATGTTGAGGAGGTAATTTAACCATTTAAATCAGCAGCGTTGGATCAAGAACACATCTAAAACCTGCAGGACACCAGCTCTTGAGGCCGGGAGTTGGACTGGTTATGGTTGGACTTAAGAAGAAGATTGAAGAAAAGTTCACAATTGTATTTACAGTACAGAATGATACAGAGGGTAGGAGCAAAGAGGCTTCTGGTTAGTGAGGTCCAAAGTCAGACAAACAAGCAGGTCAATGTAGCTCACCCAAGAAAATGAAATGAATGGGTGGATGGATGGATGTCTGCTGTAAGCCAAATGAACTGAGCAGTGCATTGAACTCAAGTAGAAAGTAATTTCAAGCAAAGAGACTAAAATTGGAATAACTCATGTTGGTTGTTTAATAAAACATTTTTAGCTGAAATTTGTAGATGCATGTTTACTAAAAAAAGATTGTGAAATTTAGTGTCACTTGTTAACGATATATCATTAAGAACGTGGGAGTCTGATATTATACTGATATTTTCATTTTCATTCTGTTTGAAGTTGACCTTTTACCCTGAATTATTTCTGTTTTTGACATACCAGTTTTATATTAAAAATACAATGTAGTCTATCAATATACTCTATACTTGATATCTAAAATGACCAACAGGAGGAGCTCCTCAAACTTAACATGCTATATTTTCTTTTTTATGTTACACCTCATTGTATGAGGAGTGCTCATACATTTCTCATACAAATACAACTACAAATAAACCGGAATTCTCTCAGTATGAAGTATCTTTCAGGTCATTTATTATAACTTAATTGTCAATATATCCATAATTATTAATAATTAAACAACTCCTATACACCTTTGAGGTTTATAGATTCTGCAGCATTCTATGAAAATTGATATGAACCCACATCATACCGACATGTGAATACAAATCTTTTTGTCCACAGTGTCCAGTATGGAGCTGTGTCCCTCTCCCTTAGGCCTGGAAAAAGAATATGGAACTCTTTTCACCACTGACTCCCTCCACTTCCTGCATGAACTGATTTCCACATTTGATGCGGAGGTGGATGAGGTAGGACAGCCAAAAAACCACTTTGTGAATAAATGAAGGACTTGTTTGAGTTAGGATGATTCTTTCCTCCTCAGATTCTACAGTTGAGAGTGTCTAAAAAGGCCCAGCTGGATCTCACAGGTGATCTACCAAGCTTCCTGGAAAGTACCATACATATCAGGAGAGACCCAGACTGGAAGGTCCTTCCCATCCCCACAAGGCTCCAAAAGAGACATGTAGATATTGGAGACTTGGCACCCTGTGATACTAAGCACTTCATTAAAGCTCTTCTATCACCAGCACAAGGCATACAGGTGCTATACGGTTGCAATAATGTAGTACATAGAGCTAAAAGTTTATTGTTCACTGCTAAAAACTGTTTGATGTTCCACATTGGGTTTGCTCATGTCAGTTTATTTATTTTTTGTGTAGAAATGTAGATTTTTTGTGTTAGTTTCAGCATTAATGACACTCAAAATTAAAAAAAAAGGTGAGACTTAAAATGTAAATAACATTTTAAAAAATAACAGCATGTAATGATTTACTGCACATTCTCTGTTTTGTTAAAAAACGGAATTGTTAACATTAATTTTTTTATAATCATGTCTGATATTGTTACATAAATTTATATATTAATATTTTTTCTACTGAGTCATTGTTGACTTTTTTTTTCTTACAATACTCCTTTTGGTTTCTGCAGGTTGACTTTGATGATGGGAACTGCCCAACTTATTACAACCAGATCAAAGGCATTTACAATGTTTTTAAAGCAGTGCATAACCTGTTCCCCAGTAAGAGCTCTACTTCAATTTTATCTTCAGTTTACTCTGAGAGACACAGTCCATACAATCTTAGTTAAAAGAAAGAATGTTACATTGCCAAAAGTATTTACTCATCTGCCGTCAAATACATATGAACTTGAGTGACAGCCCATTCTTAATCCATAGGGTTTAATATGATATCGGTCTATGCTGTGCAGCTTTACCTCTTTTGGGAAGAGCTTATACAAGGTTTAGAAGTATCTTTATGGGAATATTTTGCCATTCTTCCAAAAACATATTTGTGAGAGTACACGCTTATGTTGAACAAGAAGGAGCAAATCTGAAGGTCACATGAAGTTTAGAGGCCTGTAGCTTTTGTCTTTGCAGAAAGTTGGTGACTTCTGCACACTATGGGCCTCAGGCCACCTGACCTTGCTCTGTAATTTTACAGGGGCTACCACTTTGTTTCTGTTGTTCTCATCCATCTCTATTTTGATATAATACTTGAATGTGGAATATTTAGTAGCAAGGAAATTTGTCCTGCATCCTATCAGTGTACCATGATGGAAATCACTGAGCTCCTGAGAGTAACCCATTAGGCTTGGATTTTTTTAAATTTATGTTTTAATATGTAAATCTTTAGAAAAATCCTTTAAAAAAAGCTCTATTTTCATTTTTACCATTGCAGTGTTTTCTCATAAGCTATTTATCTGGCGTCCTTCATCTGCAGATGTTCCACATATATCTCAGGCTCCTGTGCTGATGCTGCGTCCCCGTGCATGGAATATGGTGGAGCACAACATGATGGTCAGTTTGTTACAATGGTTGTTTTGTGGGAAGCAATTTAAGGTTGTCTGAATACATCCCACATCTTTTGACTACAAAATCTCTTTAAAATCATTTAAACTAATGGAAGTATCAAACATTTATAGTATCCTTTTGCCTTATTTTGTCTCATTACAGAATATGATGTTTTACAGGTTTTTAAATACATGGATATGACAGGCTTTTTAGCATTAATACATCATACATTTAATAGGATAATAAATCTTAATAATAATTAATAAATTTTCCATTGCAAAGTTGAGTTGCTGTGTACAAAATTTATGTACATATCATGTTCACTTAATTTTAATTTGTTGAATTATTCGCAAGTTTTCAGACAATGGTGAACCCTTGTCCTTTTTCTTTGCTATCAGAAAGAAAACCATCATGGAGATAGAGTCTAATACAACATGGGGAAGAAGATGATTAAGTAGACATAAGGGGCACACAATCACTGAAATTACAGATAGTGGCAATAAGGATCATATACATTAAATTATTTCCAAATGGTGACAAAAATAACACGTGTGCTTTTCTGTTGTCAGGTGCAGGGGAAAGAAGCTCCTGGCCCTCTCTTTGACTTTGGGCTCCTCATGTTTCACTGTGGAAAGGCACTGCTTGAACATAAGAGTGGACCCTTTTTCTACCTGTCAAAAGTAACACACGTGCATACCTACATATGTTCAAACATGCTGATGATTTCATTTATCTGGTTTTGCACTGTTATCCTTTGTTCTGTAGGTGGAGGGCTATATGGAGGCCAGACTTTGGAACAAAATATTTATTTGGACACAGCAGAAGGTTTGCGCAATTTTCCTTATATGAGCAGATTTAAATGATTTCATTCATTTTGATCCGCAAACATGTGCAGCAATCTGCAAATGCATGTAGTGGGTGGCTGTAGCTCAGGAGATAAAGCAGGTCATCTGCTTATCGGAAGGTTAGTGGTTTTATCCATTGCTCCTCTAGTCTGCATGCCAAGTATCCTTGGGTATCCATCGGAGCATGAGTGTGTATGAACGTTAGTTAGGAAGCACTAAAAAGCTTCGAAGAAAGTGCTTGTGTGAATGGGTGTGATTGGGTGAATGTCGCTTTGAGTAGAAAAGCGCTATCTAAGAATCAGTCCATTTATCATGTAGAAATCTCTAAATGTGTGTGGAGAATTGTCTGTAGGTCCAGAGTTTATTAATCCTGATCTCAGTCTGACAGATTCAGGCTGTTTCTTACCACCTCTGGTGGTGGTGGTATTACTCAGTCTTCAAGTATGACATTAGCCATTTAGTAGTGGTGGTTGTATTGATGCAAGGCAGGCTCAGATAGACATATTAAAAAGTTATAAAGGTCTGGGATGGTTCTGGAGTTCAATAGATGATAATCAATACACATCCACACCTTGCCATTCTAACCTGTGGCCGGTCTGAGTGTCTATCTCTTACTTATACTTTTCCAAAAGCTTTCACTGACTGAGCAGTCTCTTCAGTGTCTGCTAAGTCAAGGTCAGTAGGAACATCATGCAATACAAAAGCCCGGTTTGGGTCTATTCGTGCTTTACCACACCAGCTACTAAGCTCAGGTGCAATCTGAGACTCTTTCTGAGTAGTCATTATACAAAACCTAATGCTGGTGTGCCAAGCTATGCAAATCTGTAAACAAAATACTCCTTTAAAGAACAAGGTAAGGTTAAGCACGGGAGTATCCCAGCGGTGACTCCATAACTGTGTAACATCCGTCCCACATTCTATTGAGAGGGGCCCTGGGTTCCTGTCGTTACTTACTACTGATACTCCCTTTTTGATGTTTGTGATATGAAATGTGCATTAAAATAGACTATATGGAAATAAACCACATGCAAGCAGGTCAATCATAAATTCAACTCCACTTTAGTGATAATTAGCTCCAATAACACAAAAGAAAATAAGTAACATTAATAAAGTTAGACACCTTACCATTGCTCACTAACATCAACTGAAACCAAATAATTAAATAATATGGTGGACTATTTTTATAGCCAGGGCTACATAATTATGTTGAATCTGAAAACACATCAGATCTCAATAGGGCAAATAACTCATGGTCGATATCTATACTGATATGGACTGGGTAATGTGTTAGGAATGAATGCCACATTCTTTGATAGAAATGAAAATGATCAACCTACAGAGTGCGACATACACTTTGATTAACCAATGCACTCTCCTCTCCAGTAGCCTGGTGTAAACTGTCCAGGGATGCTGAGGAGCGTGTTCCCTCTCTGGAGCATATTCTTTGGTTTCCTGTCTTGAAAAGGGACATCGCCACTCCAATTCACCCAATGCACTGTCCCAGTGTTACAGAGACATGCCAGCCAGGACACTCCCACAACAGTTAGAGCCTTAAGGGACTGGGTGCACTGTTGACTGCTTCTATATATGTATCTGACTGAATCCATATCTCACATGTGTCTAGCTGGGTCTTCCACTGGGCAGCATCAAGGCCACAGTGCTGATTGAAAATGTGTTAGCAGCCTTTGAGATGGAGGAGATTCTCTATGAGCTGCAAGAGCATTCAGCGGGACTCAACTGTGGTATCTGGGATTACTCAGCCTCCTTTGTCAATAAGTTTGGTGAGTTGAACATTCTAGATTTTAGTCTGTGAAAAATCTGGACTCCACACAGTGTTCAGATGACTGTTTTCTGTTTCTTTGATTTAACACACAGAAATGTTTCTTTGAGGTCTTTTCCAGGCAGTCAGCTTTGCAGCTGACTCCACAATCTAAGGTCTCTTGTCTCAGGTCCCCAGCATTACTAAAAGGAAGGAGACCTTGTTAGCACAATCATCTCCACCTGCCCCATCAGCCCTCTTGGCACTGCCCCTTGAGCCTGCTGCACCACCCCTCCACTGCAGGAGAGCCAGAGACCACACCGCCTGACTGAGGCTGGGGCCGCATCTGGCCGAACCTAGACCCACCCCGCGCCACAACCATCTGCGTCCCCGAGCTATGGACCATCTTGAACTTAAAGGGATGCAATGCCAGATACCACAGGGTGATCTGGGCGTTGGCATCCTTCATGCGGTGGAGCCACTGCAGTGGGGTGTGGTCTGAGCAAAAGTTGAATGAGCATCTCAGAAGGTAATAGCGCAGGGAATCGACTGCCCACTGGAT
>VOQK01042878.1:11611-28050 GCA_015052645.1 Benitochromis conjunctus | reverse complement strand
CCACATGTAATACCTATATTCCATTAAAGTATATATTTTATTAATTTGGCAAGTAATCCTAATCAATGCATTTTAATTAATGAAAGCTACTCTAAATAATAGTATTCCCACAATATCTAATCAGAGATATAATGTAGCATAAGACAGTTCAATAATCTCACAACATTTTACAACATTTAACACATGTTACCATCACTGCCACTAAGCTAGCCCGTGTAAAACATTTCTGTTACTGTGAAACATCTGTTAAAGTGTCCCGACTGTAGGATTCAAACAGCTGACACATTATACCAGTGTGGGCTTCTTTAACACAACTCACTAACTGACGCACACCAACACACTCACAAGCAGCCTCCCTCCTCTGAGTTATTGTCATTTAAGCCTTTAATGCTAGAAGTCACCCGCTGTGTGGGAATTCAAAGGAGAAACAGTCCATATCGACTGTTTTGTGTGGAGGGCCTGTTCTCTGTGCTCCATGGATCTCCATAGGTCACAAGATAGATTTTTCTTTCAGGTTTGGTGGCTCAGTGTGGGTGCGTGAGCACAAAAGGCTCAAAAAAGCTTGACGTTTTTGCTATTTACTCTTTTCATTCTTCTTTCCTTTAGTGATATAGGTCCATTGATTTTGATAAGATGACAGAGAAAGCTATAATATCTGCTGCTAAACTCCCACTTCTTTAAAGCCTTCTTGGTTTTTACAGACCCGTCCTAACCTGACATGAACTTCATCATTTCATCAGTAACATCTGAATGAACAGTGCTGTCAAGTCTTTGCTCCTTCGTCTTATTGTGGTCATTAAACTAGTTTTAATATAAGACAGAAATATGAATTTTACGGTGCCTTTGTTTCTTGGCTGTTCTCGATTTTCTTTACTTTCTGGCATCATGTGTTGGGTTTTTAAAGCTCTTTTAGGCTACGTCACGGTGTCGGACAGTTTCATGTGATTTCAGCAGATCTGGCAGTAATCAGACCCGATTGTAGTGACACTGAACTCAGCTTTCCACTTCACACTTTAACACAGGATCAGGTAGGTTTGGAGTACTTTGTTCCCTTAATAAATGAAAAAGCATCTCGTATTTACTCGGGTTATCTTTGACTCATATTTGTAGTATTACATTTCTTTGATGATCTGGAACAGGTGACTGTGACAAATATCACAAAAAAGTTAAGAGTAAGAAATCAGGAAGCGGGCGATTACTTTTTCCCCACCACAGTAAAAGCATGGTGAGTTTATCATCCAGGAACAGCTACATCAGCTGCTCCTTATGCATACATGCTATAGCAATATAAATCTGAATGAGCCCCACCCCCACAATAATGTTTTCCCTGGTCCCTTACCCTAACCATCAAAACTGAATGCCTAACCATGACCCAACTGTAACCCTGACAGTAAAACCACATTTTGAGTCTCAAAAATGTCTTCAAACTTGTGGGGACCGGGGTTTTTGTCCCCACACACACACACAGTGTCTGACAGCACCCGCTAGTTAGTCAAGGTCACAGTTTTGTGACGCGTCCTCTGCATCATGTTGGATGTCTGCCACGGTGTCTCATCAAAGCATTAATCTGACATATTAAAACGGACAGTGAAGCATTTTACAAATCTCTGACTGATTACAGCGCGCATACAGAGATACTGGCAGGGCAAACGATGATAATTAAATAGCATTTTGTATGAACAGTAATCGCGCTGACTTTGACCTTAACCAGCCATCCTGAAATACACTCGCTGGCACCAGACGCTAATAAAAACCCTCTCTGTGGTCCACTCGTACATTTCTTAACACACTATTTTCACTGATAATCACAGGCAGCTTAAATCTTCAAAATATTCTGGTACTAAGGTTTTACAGACAATAATAACTCAAATATACATAGTACTAGTTTTCTAATTAAGGTTAAGGCTGTTGCATGCGTTGTATAGAACTAAACAGGTTTAGAGTAAATAAATGTTAATAACTAAACTTGACTTTAGCTTAGAGGCACAGCCAGCTTTTTGATAACCTGTGAGAGGCTTTCCTTCCCAGTGAACCTGATTTCTGCTCCCTGGTTCAACATTTCACCGTATCAGGGTCCGCGGCTGCTGCTGAGTTTGCGTGGAAGGGCTGTCTGGGTGGTTCTGCCCTGCTGCTTTCACAGGACATTGTGAAATTGACATGGAGTGTACTCACCGTGCATGCTATCAGTATGTTGGACTGTTGCACGTCTGCTAGGTGAAGCATTATTCCAAAGCCACGTGTGGATGGTGTTATCGGTACCTGAAGGATTTATAACTGGATCTGCTGTCCACTTGTTCACAGTGGAGTGCTAAAATAAGCGTAATTAATTCGGCTTTTCTTCCTCCTGCATGTTAAATCGTTGTTCGTCAGTCCCCCGCCTGCTCTCTGTGATTCCTCACTCTGGCTTTCATTAATACTGAACCCTTATCTCTGATCGCTCTTTTCACTCACAAGGTTTACACGTACTGTCATTTTCTTTTTTTCCGTTGCGCTGTTAACCAGATGAGCACATATTTGATTATGGCTCAGACAATCACCTTGCCCCGAGCTGTTTGCAAGGTGTCATGGGCAGCCACAGACGCTAAACAAGGTGGACAGAAATATCTTTAGGGAGAGGGTGGAGCAAAGTAGCCAGACACATCATGGCACAGGTTTTGTAATGAGCCGTTACAGCTCATGTGCACGTGAAGTCACAGCAAAGCTTACACTACACGCAACAGAGAAACTGTTTGAACAAATGAGCTTTCTCTTTGTGCTGGTAGAAAACGTGAAAACCCCTTCACTCAGTCAAACTTCAGGAGCACATATGTTTTACAGTTGCTGTCCAACAGATTCTTCGTTTTCAGTTCCTGCTTGACAAGCGTGACAGTCGTGGCAGTCTGACTGAATATCTGCCTGCTTTATAATAATGGATCACCAGACGTATGAGAGTCATTGCAGGGCTGCTCGTATTTGTTTCTCAGCTGCACTGCGGTGTGCTGAGACATGCTGGCAACGCAGTGCACAAACTGAACAAACTGTAGTGATTGTAATTCTCATCCAACTGGCTCTGTTTTCACGTTGTGTCATTTCTGCCTCCTGCTGGTTTCCACCTGTTTTGAAGGATGTTCTCGGGGATTTGACTTCCTCTGGTGCGCATACCTGTTTCCTAAACAAGCCGCAAGGAAACAGTAATGTTGTGCCCATTCACTATACTAACTATTGACTAACTAGCAGACAGCGGAGAAGTGCTGACTAAGAAAAACTGTGCTAAATATAATAATAATAGGAGATAAAGCAATTAAGGCCACTCGACAGGGTTATTACTGACAACATGAAGATACTGAATGGCATCTGGACCGTTTTGTGATGCAGAGTGGAGCCATCACTGGCACCACACACTAATAAAAACACTGGTTGAAGAAAGCTCATCACCTGAGCTTACGTGGATGTTGTTTCCTGTGAACTTGGGTGCTCCAAGGTGAGAGAGGTACAGTTTGTCAGCAACCATCAAAGATTACAGTGCACTTCCTTCTTAAATCCAGTCATGCCTTATAACTGGATCTGACATTGCACCATCTGCCTGTGCGCTGCTGTAGTGATCTTCTGTAGTTCAGCAGCTGTGCAGACACATTTCCTTTAGATATGTTTTCAAGTAAACAACAAAGCAAAGCCTTCTGGGACATTGTGTTTCCAGACCGTCCAGCAGCTCAGTGATCCGACCTCGACATGTGCTGTGGTTGTGCCTGTAATCAGACATGATGTTGTGGCTCATCATCATATCTACTCCATGCTTATGTACTGATTGGATGTTCTCTCTGGGTGCCCTGCTATCACTGACTGGTGCTGTGTTCACACCAGTTTGGTTTTGTGCTCTTCCTTGACTCTGTGGCGTCATCAGACTGGGACGACCTGGGGTGGACTGCTACTGTCAGCATGAGAGCGGAGCAGCTGTTCTCCAACTGCAGTTTCTCATCAATGAGGTAAGCCACAATCTTTCAGGCTTTAAAAACCTGGAGCTGCACCAGCAGCTTAAAGTTATAACTAACTTATAATAAGTTTTAGTTCTTCAATGGAACTGACAATGAAATGATGATGGTGATGATAACTACTGTTAGAAGGACCTTTTAACTAACCTGAGGATTGTTAGCATGTTAGCTAGGTTGGGTTTCCTGTATAATGTGATTTGTTGATAATAAAATAAAGTTATAATATTAATAATAAAAGTTAAAGGTACCCAGCCTTATCCGTGTACATGCACTGAAACTCTTGGGCCTGCAGTGAGGCCAGTCATCGCACTGTTTGTAAGACAGACAGACAGATGTTTGGTTAACTGGACCTTGTAAAGGGCCACACACACTCCACTGTTAGCTTTGCATCTGATACATGCAGGACCTTTTCACCATTGATACGAAATATGATATTTACTTCATTTGTTAGTGGTCATAATGGCTTGGTTCAATGGTTTATATTGCCCATGCTCAGTGGATTTAATTATTCAGAAATCTTTATAATGAAGCAAAAAGGAGTCAAAAACTGTTTGGTATAAAAATGTCTGTGAAGGTTCTCAGTCATCCAGGTTATTGTAGTCTAAAGAGCTTGGAAAGAAAAGCGTCTGGACTTCTTTAAGTTTCCTTGAAGACATTTCACCTCTCAAGGAACGTTTTCAAGGAAGCTTAAAGAAGTCCAGACACTCCTTAGACTATTTGGAGTAAATGTTTGTGGAATACCTTTGTGGGTTGGACGCAACAGAAGAATTAAACACTGCAGTATATGATGTTCTTTTACAATGGAAACTTTAATACCATTTAATGTCCACTCATATATAATGCACACTATGCACTTTATTGTGCATTTCATGATTGCATAAATGAGGATTTAGTGGAGTTTAATTCATTTGCACTGTAATGGTCTGTTTTTTACAGAAATCCAAATCTGAAAAAGTACATAGTGACATTTTTAAATAAACAGTTAATTAATAACTCTCAGTTAATTGATCTTTGAATGGCAGGAGCCAAAACATTTCCTATGTCACAGTTTTAAATAGAGGATAATTATGAGCAGTACTTAGTCAGGTGCACCGATGTTGTCTTTTATTCTCCCCTTCACGTCTTGTGTGGGCTTACACGTGGCAGTGCTCTGTGTCATACTGTTCATTTTAGGACATTAACAGCAGTTTATTGCTATATTTTCTAACAAAATACTGACAGTGTACTGGGGGAAAGAGGATTTCATGATGGTTAAAAGAGCAGGAGATGGGTGACACAGGTCTCAAACGTAAAGCCGTCTCTCATCGATCTTCTCCTTTATTCTGCTGTAATCTCTTTTCCTCTCTCGGCTTTTCTCTCCTTTTTTCTTTCCTCGGTGTATTTCTTTTTAAGCCCACTGGCTGTTTCAGCCCACTTCTCCATCACTCATTGGCCTACTTGTGATGTGTCTGAGGCAAATGGAGGTGGATGAGCCTGAAGAGGGTTATGTGTGTTAGGTATAGACAAGTATAGTGTGTGTGTGTGTGTGTGTAAGCACCCAAATGTTTTTGTAATAATGTAAAAGAATGAGTGTAGCTGAGAGCATGCTACAGCAGTATGTGGGTTCAAGTATATCTTGTCAAATTAGTGGATTTTTAAAAGCATGAATTTGTGTGTGTGTGTTTTAAAAAATGGGTACATAAGTATTTGAATAGCAAGTTCGTCCCTGTCCACTACTAATTTAGAACAGAGGGACTAAAATGAGACTGAAGTATGGACCCTAATTTTTATATAGACACTCTATAGTCATAGACTACAAAGTTAGTTATATGTAACAAAAAAATGTTTTGGAGTTGATTTCAAATTTCGAGTATGACCTGGGAGTCCTGAGACTAAAATAGGACACGCCCCCTACGGTGGTGGGGAATGACCGAGCTAGGATCCTGTGGGACTTCCAGATACAGACGGACAAAATGGTGGTGGCTAACCAACCGGACATAGTGGTGGTAGACAAGCAGAAGAAGACGGCCATAGTGATAGATGTAGCGTTACCGAATGACAGCAACATCAGGAAGAAGGAACACGAGAAGCTTGAGAAATACCAAGGGCTCAGAGAAGAGCTCGAGAAGATGTGGAGGGTGAAGGTCCCAGTGGTGATTGGACCACTAGGTGCAATGACCCCCAGACTGGGCGAGTGGCTCCAGCAGATCCCAGGAACAACATCAGAGATCTCTGTCCAGAAGAGCGCAGTCCTAGGAACAGCTAAGATACTGCACAGGACCCTCAAGTTCCCAGGCCTCTGGTAGAAGACCCGAGCTTGAAGGATAGACCGCCCGCAGGGGCGAGAGGGGACTTTTAAATATATATATATACTTTTGAACATTCATGAATATTTGTAAGAAACTGTACTATTGGCAAAATCCCCAATCCACAGATGATGCTTTCAGGATTGGAAATATAGATGGGTTACTTTAAGATGCAGACCAGCAAGATTCAAGGAAGGCCAGATCACATGTTACTACAAAACAGCAGGCACAGTTTTTATCAGCTAAAACAAGATGAAATTATAGCAGAATGATGGGAAGAGACGGGGACGGAGAAGGAAAGATCAGTGCTCGTGATCCATGTTAGAGCACAGAGGCAGTCTTAGCAGCACTTTGTTCTTAGAATCACTCAAAGCTGGTAGGCAGCACTTCACATACAGAAGACCAAACACATACAGTGGATACAGCCAAGGGCATCTTAAGAAAACGAAACCAGTAACTCCTCACCGACATTAAAATCATCCCGATATATGTTTTAATTGTGCAATTATTTTTTGTCCCCAACCAGCTGCAGCAGATGGCCGCCCCTCCCTGAGCCTGCTTCAGGTTTCTTCCTCTTAAAAGGGATTTTTTCCTTCCTGCTGTCACCAAATGCAATCACAGGGACTGCATTAATCATTGTTATCCAGCATTTCGATTAAACCCTGTGAATTAAGGCTGTCTTGCTTCGATTGTGGTGGTGAAAACCTGCAGGTTGTGTTGCTGTCCATACATGTGCACATGGTATGGACATGTGCACATGTATAACAAGGTGTGCACAGCTTTCTTTGTGGTATTCAGAAATGAATTTTTGCTCATAAATATATGTTTGCATGGTTTACATATATGCATGGACACTCTTCTGTTAATGTTCCCGTACTGACTTTAGGTCTTCCCCTCGCTTGACAGAGTGGATAATAGCAGTGCTCTATGTCAGAACCCTCTCCTGGATTCAGTGTGTGGGCTGTCGGCTGCCCTGTTAATGGTCGGCTTATACATTCAGACCGGACTCTTGACATTCAGTGAGGTGTAATGACTTATTCCCATTAGACATACTGCACCAACCACAAACGAGGCCACTTCTCAGGTACTTGTGAGCGTTGCATGCATGAAGAGTATCTTTCTCCTCTATCACACAAAACCCCCACACTTCAACATATCCAGTCGTCACGTCTTTTATTACTTAGTAATTTCATACCATGTCATCCTCGTGAGCCTCTCGCTTGATATTTGATGAGGAAAAATATTTATAGATTATTATTTTGTGGCACTGTCAGTGGAGGGTATGAATAGGCTAATTAATGTGTTAGATTCTGAATTCATTATTATGTTTAATGAATAAAACATCTAAAGAGGCTGGTTTGGTGGTGGGGTCGGGGCAAAGAGAGGAGATGGATTATTGTACTGAGCTGGGACCGATTTAAACATGGATATTTGTGAGCACGACACATGATTTTGTGTTTAGGTGTAAATGTACAATAATATGCAAAATTCTCGAGTCAGCCCTCATTTCTTCATATTCTCCTTCCTTTCATCGTTTTCTAAAGTGGTCATTATCAGTGGTCTCAGTGTTTCTTTGGACTTTGGTTGCTTGCTTTGCTTGAACCAGTGATAAAGTGTATCTGTAGGCATTTAGTTACCAGCAGCCTGTCACTAAAACACATCATTCGCTCTTCAGTTGATCCTATAAAAAAGCCAAAGACAATATGTTTATTAAAAAATACAGACTTGTTTTTGGTTGTCAGCTTTGCACAAATCTCAGATTTTGAGGTTTCTTGGCTGCTGCTTGGCAACTCCAAGCTTCAGCTCCCAGATTATCTGTAGGTCTGAGGTCTGGAGGCGAGCCCGGCCACTCCATGACCTCAACGTGCTTCTTTTTTATCCACTGTCATACAAAAAGAGCCATCCTTTCAAGTTTGCTGTGTGCGGCAGACAGAAATGGACCCAAAACGCAGACTCAGAGGCAAAGACAAACTCAAAAACTCTGCTTTATTGCTGGACGCCGGAAATACAAAACTAACTAAACTGGGAATACACATGAGATTAAACAGGCAGGCACATGTCGGAGAAGAGTGAGAACGCGATGCCGAACAGAGGAAGATGAAGACACTAAATACAAGAGGGGAACAAGGCAAAGAGGAAATACCTGGGAAACACAGCCGGTACTAATCAAAAACACGAGACAAGGGGAGAAATGAACAGAATCAAATACTAACTTAGATCACCACAACTAGAAATACTGAATAAACTAAACTAACAACTAAACTAAAGTAGGAAATACAGAAAACAAGACTTCAAAACACAGTAAAAACCAAACACTAGGTTTACGACCCAGGTACCTTAACACGTCTTCAGTATTCTGGCTGAGGGAGGGAGGTTCAGGTCCAACATTTTATGTTACGTAGACACATCTCTTGTCCTGTACCCTCAGCAGAACAACAGCCACGACCATGATGATGTTGTGTGAGTCACACTCGGCGTTCCTCTTCCTCCAAACATAGCAGGTCGAGCTGACGCCAAAGAGCTCGATTATGGCATCGACGAAACTCTGCCTGGGTTGTAGGTGCTCAGATACTTATTTTACTCAGTGACGTGGGGGCTGATATTCTATTCTATAACTACCATTTGTAATTAGAGATCACTCATTTCTTTGTAAGTGAGCAAACTTATAAATCCAGCAGGGATCATTATTTCCCTCCCTGCATGTACTGAAAGGTGTTGGGTATAATGTGCTCTACAGTTTGCGGAGTTCAGCTCTCTATTGCCACTCGTCAGGGAGTTCCTCTGAAAAGTGTTGATTAATGTCAGGCCATAACGTGGCGTCGATATTGATTAATTAATTAATGATTAGCGTATACTGTAATGAGTGTCTTAATAGTAATTTCCACTGACCGTATCAATACAGAGAGACAAAAGATGAAAGGTTGTGGTGGTGGGATTTAAGCAGATCCTTTGTTTTTTCTCTCTTCGTGCTTTTTGAAAGGAGCTGTTATCTAGACCTCAGGGCTCATCCTCACCTGGATTTTGAGTACAGATAGAAATAAGCACACAAAGAGATGTTCTGATGTTTTTCTATGTAATTTCTCTTGGCACAGCTTTCATTTTTGCCCATGCCGTGCACTGTACTTGTGCCTGGTTATCTTGCCTTTTGTTGCCATCAAGACATCAAGATAATTGATGACAGGCTTTCACCCTGCCTGCCTCGGTTCTCGCTTCTCCCTGTCTGGAGTGATTTCTTCATTAGCGGCTGTTCCACCTCACTCCGTTTTGCTCTCTCCTCCTCTGCATTCTCCATTCCTGCTCTAAAAACTTCAGTACTGCCCTTTGAAAATTATGAAGTGCAGTGGTTCTCCAGGATGTTCATGAAACACGACTCTAGCAGTTCTATATTAATTACAATGGCGTAATAAAACCCAAGCACATCACAGGTGCCCATTGTCAGCATGTAAGGATATTTGGAGCTGTAAAATGGAGCTACAGAAGAAAAACTGGGCTTCATTCAATCCTGACAAAACGTATGCATCGACTGAGAGAAACTCAGATAAATGAACACCCTGTTTGTTTGTTACTACAGTGAGGAGACTGCAGCATTACCAGAATTATTGTAACTCTGAGCAGTGAACTTGCAGTCTAGCTGCCTTTGAAATGGTTTGAAGATGGGGACCAGATCTGTGACCACTCACAACTTTAGTACCTCAAGGCAGACAAAGAACCACAATGAGACAGTCTGCCATCAGTTTGCAGATGAATGGGGTTGAGCTGGCAGTCGCACGCATTTTGTTGATGATAATGCTTCAATTAACTGTGATAAAATCAGAGAAGCTCTGCTGCCATCTACATACACAGAAATTCACACGAACTACTTACATTCAGAGTTCATCCGCATAGATTTGAAACACAAATGTTCAATGTCCTGTTACGTGGACGCTACAGGTTGGTGATGCAACGACAAACACACAAAGGCACTCAAAGGAAAGGTTGTAAAAGCAATATCACCACAATAAAGCCAGTTTTCACTTACTGGTACAGACTGACTCCAAGTCAAGCCAAAAAACTGGTATCCACAACTACTTACAACAGAATACAATGAAACCACTCATTGTTCCCAGTCACAAGGAGGGTGCTGTCCTATTTTTACTACTGTGTGACTGAGCCATTATGTAAGCTGATCCATTGGAGCCACTGAATTCATACTGTGGTCACTGCTAACTGAGGAAAAACTTATTACATTCTCACTCAATGGCAAACAATTTCAAGCAGTCCGCCCCTTCATCCCCAGGACCATGGGACATCCATACTGCAATATGTCATTCTTAAAACGTGTGCCAAAAATCCATCAGAGGTGCTTTTATCACAAGACACAGGTTAATGTGAACACAAAGTAAGTTACATGTAGTATAGAAAAACCTGACAGGAGGAAACAGTGAACAGCATAGCTGTGCTGTCCCTGACAATCACAGATAGAAAAATCCACCATTGCACTACTTTCACAGTATTTTCTGCTGTTTACTGGGAAAGATGAGTGATTTGGGGAGGGGGTTGGGGTGGGTGAGCATCACTGTCTCAGTCAGCACAGTTAAAATAATCTGTGTTAAGAATCAGCCAGAACACTAAATCACAGGTTTAATGTTTACAGGAGTTTAAATGACCAGATTTCACTTATCTTACACAACAATATTAATATATAATGATAAAATACAACATTAATGTCAAGCTGAAAGAGTCCAGCAACAAATAAGCAAATACTCAGCGCCTCATTAAATCACATGACAAGAAACTGAAGCCTGAATATCCTGAAAGAAGAATAACACACACACACACACGCGCATACACACACGCACACACACACACTTTACTTTCACTTAATGAAATGGTGCCACTTTAACAGGGGACATTATTATTCTAGAAAAGTGATTGCAGAGGTAGTCAGGTTGCAAACATTAGAAACATTATCTGAATTTGTGGAAGCTGTTTCAGAACAAAACTGAGTGCAATTTAATGAGCAATTAACAGTTCAGCGTGAGGCCGTTTTAATCCCAGTGGAGTGGAATTATATTATGTGTTGAGACCCGAACGACTTCAATCTAAAGAAAAGCTTTTGGTGAGATTATGTACAAAAGAAAAGAGATTAATATATTTAAGCATGCCAGGTAATCATCCGATTTAACGTCATAACCTTCTCTCTATGCTGGGAGGGAAGACGTGAAATAAAATAGAGGGCAGTGGGTAGATTATTTTTATTATTTCTTTCCCTCCTGGTGATTTTCATGTACATGCTCAGTAGTAGCTGTCATATTTATAATAACATGTAAAAGTCAAGGTCTTTAATCCTCACTGATACGCTTTCACAGTTTTCTTAATCCTTTCATTGTCTCACTGTAATTGGTGGAGAAAATCACATTTATGAGTAATTTTTGAAAAAATCGAAAAAATCTAATAAATTCTGCTAGGAAGGGCGATGCAATGCTGTGACTATGTTTTAATGTAAAGTTAGACAACAGAACAACAATCTGAATGGATTCATGCAGAGACAGATGTGAAAGTGTGAGGACAGTAAACAGATGTTTGGAGGTGGTACAGTGAAGGTTTGCGCTGATTTGTCATGTTCACGCAGTGGCTTTAATATCACTGCCCTGCAGAGTGCTTTATATGAACCGTTACACGCTGATGTGTCTGTTTTTCTTTTCTCCAGGGGGCGCTGGTCTCAGCCTGTGCAGACGACACGTTGCACTTGTGGAACCTGCGCCAGAGGCGGCCGGCCATCCTGCATTCACTCAAATTTAACAGAGAGAGGTATGCACACGTTCCCTTTGAAAAACACGCTCGCACACGTCACGCACATAAAATCTGTATAAAAAGATGGACGTAGCCGTCATGATGTCATCTTTTGGTAAGTGAATCAGCTCGAGCTGAGTGTTTGTGCCACGGGGATCAAACACACTGGTTGATCCTCCTCCTCCCTCTGAGGATCAGGATTTACAAAATTAACTTTGTGTTGTATCATTATGATCTTCTTAACCCTTAAGTGTACTTAGGGGCACTTTGCAAGGTTTGGAAGAACTTTCAAGGATTTCCAAGTAGGCTTAAGGGTTAAAACAACAGAGGCATAGAGGGGGCCACTTTCTCACCCAGAGCCAGCTGGGATGGTCTCTAGCTCCAGCAGAAGTCTGTGTTTCACTCAACATCCCCTACCAGTACGCATGTGCTGGTTAGCATGCATGTGCTGGTTAGCAGGCCTCGGCTGTGGCATCATTGTCCAAAGCCAAACAGTGTAACAGCCTTTAGAGCAGAGTGTAGCTGCTTGCAGAGGAACCACTTTGGCTTTGTGCACAGCTGAACCGAAAACGTTCACACCAAACGTGACCTGACATGTTATCCTCCTGCAGAATAGTGGGATCTGTTAAAGCTCTGGGGTCATGCTGGGCTGTGTCATAAAGATGGAGAGGCAGAGTGTTGTTCAGCTCTAGGGCATAACCTCTGATGCTGATTGGCTAACAGCTCTGCTCCACCTCAGCCGGTGACCCCCGTGCCCCGCCAGACACTCGACACTTTCACTGCCGCTGGCTGCCAGAGCCGATTTCTCGCCATCCAAAGCCATTTCACATTTTGCCACCTAAACGCTGAAAACCACATGAAGCAGTTTTTACGCGGTTATAGCAACCAGGCTTCTTTACCTGTGGAACAGTTAGCATACTGCTGATGACGGCTTCAGTCGAACAACGGTCACAGAGGTGAATCTGATTTCTGTTGTCTTGGCTCCAGGAGATGACCTCTGCAAAGATGTTTTTTTTTCTGTTTTACAAGTCATTGTTTGGTGGCGTGGGTGTAACAGTACCAACTTGATGACTTGGAGATTACGTGTCAGTGTCTCTGCAGCTTCCATATTTGACATCTCATGCAGGTCTCAGAAAACAGACAGCTGCCACCTGCAGCACCTGTAACACTGTACAATACTGGCTGATTAGCTGCAGGAAGGTCAAAGCCAGCAGGCGGTACTTGCTACAGATTACGTTTCCTCCAGCTGGTACAAATGTGATCATGTCCTATGTTCATCTCCTCGTCATTGAAGCAGGCCTGAGTGTCTTCTGTGTGTCTTGATTTCTGGCACAGCTCTTTGGTTTCTGAATGAAGACAGAGAATCCCATCCTCGGCTAGCTTCGTTTTTCCATTTTTCAGCCCCTTCTGTCTGTCGGCTCTTTGCTTTTTTCCATCAGCAGCACATTTTCTGCTCTCTGCCATTAAACATTAATGCCAAACAATGCACTCTGGATGCTGATGCTTGGTTTTAAAAACTTTCCCCCAGTTTCCTCCTCAGGAAAACCTTAAAGGTCTCTAGTCAGACGCAGAAGTCACTCAGTTGATGCAAATGCTCCCTTTGAGTGACCCAAATGGGCAAAATGCTCTGAGTGGCCTGGCCGAGCATGTTCAGACACTTGAGTGTAGCACCGTTTGATTATTCTGAGCATACCTACAGGCTGCTGCTGTGTGATTACGCAGGAATCAGTGTGAACGTTTGCTGCACCTCAGCTGCTGTGTTTGCAGAGTGTCCTCGCTGTAGGTGGACCTCTGCTGCATGCTGCACATCTCAGATCTTACCTTTAATTCCAGACACATAATAGTGCGGTCCTGTCAGATTGTTGGCTTTGTCAGCTTAAATACACACAGTAACCTTCATCTAACTCTGTGGTTTCTGACGGCATGTCTGAGTCGGTAAACAAGCGAAGAAACATTGATAAACGGTCAGAGTATAATGAGAGTGCGATGCGATGCCACAGCTGAGGTTCTTTAATATTTTCAGCATGAAAAAGTTTCCTATTCATACGTTTAAAACCCCGAGTCTCCCTGTCCTCTGGGCAAGGACATTTAATGAACATAACTCTGTGCTCAGTGTAAGTGTATGCAACGTGAATCACATCGTTCTCATTCAGCAGCTCGCAGGGTTACACTCTGAATACAGGTAAGTGAAGGTAAGACTCACTGTTTGCTATTACAAGTTAAGAACTTTATCTGAGTCATGGAGGCCGTTTTCTCTCTGCTGAAACTTCCCATAAGAAGCAAGAGAACAATAAGCTTTGACCCCGAGGAGGTGAGTCTAACGCGCATCATGACACTCGAGCAGGACGCTCTGATGACACAACCAGGACTGAAAGCACTGCAGGCTGAACAGTTTGTTACATAGTGCACATAAAATAGCTGTGAGTTGTTAAGGAAAGGACTGTATATATGCATTTTAACATCATTATTTTTTTAATGCAAAGATATTAACAATTGATTTTTTTGAGGGAGATGAGCAGATACGAAGTCGGCCTCTGATCCATTCACGAGAGTGTGCGCGCTCCATAAAGATCCGTGCTTGTGTGTACGCTGTTTGCCTATAAAGACAGCTGCATAGCTAATATGTACACGTGATGATTCGTTTATGTATGACAGAAGTAATGTTGCACAGTGCACGCTTCCCTCTCCAGCTGTCCGTGGTTTTAACATAGCACACTCACTCTCTGTGACCTTTTTTTAGCCAAACATATACAAGTGTTCTTCAGCACTACTTTTCATGAGCAGTGATTATAATATTAGCCACCGTAATGTGCTTTATTAGTGTTTATTTATGAGATCAGACTAATGGATGGCAGCAGTGTGCAGAGCGTGCGTCAGGTTGTTGGTGATGTTACTTGTAGCTGGAGAGTTGCTGCTGCCTACTGAATATGTAGAAACTGATGCTGCGGTTACCACTGATTCTGAGTGTAAGCCACTGTTTCTATCATTTAACCCACTCTAATCATTGATATCATATTTACATAATTCTATCCTCTCATTTTGAGTATCTGATTGAGCAAACTATTTTTGCAGCTGGCGTCATCACATAAGCGTCTATGTTTGAGTCTTACAGCCTTGCAGCTGTGCCGATCACGGCGTGATACATCCATTCTGCCCACACAGGCTCTGAGGTAAATGTTAGGAGTGATGCTTTGATTCAAAGGTGTTGAAACCCTCTTTCAGCAGCGTTCTACCTGCCTGTCAGCGCGATAAGGTAGGAGGTAGAGCCGCTTGCTCTCAGCGGAAGAGCAGTGAATCACGCTGTAAGACAAAAGGAGAAAAGGGCATCATGCATCATCCATCGGAGGCCGGGCACTGCCTTTCCATTTAGCTCTGTGTCTCCAGGCTGAACCTCTGACAATTAGTGCCCTAATACCTCATCGCAATCCCACAAGAATGATGCATGAATCACCGGGAACAGCAGAGAGACGTGCTTTGTGATGACTGTCGGCCGGCGAAACGTGGCTGTCGTAGTAAAACGATGTGGTTATAACACGAGTGTTTGCTGATGAAGGAAGTCGCTGTGGAAGTCCTGACGTACTCGTGTCACCGGTCATGCAGAGCAGATGGCAAGGTTACCGGTTCCTGAGATGAAGTCACCAATCTGATTAATCTCTGCATCTGTTTCCTTCGTTAGGAGTATTTATTGAAGCTGCTGCTCTGCCGGCAGCTGAAGTCATGCTATTCTTCTTTCCTCAGATCGATAATTATGATGCCCGAGCTGCTGCATTGTCCCGCTCAAATGAAAGCTTTGATTTTCTTATCGGTTTGCCTTATATATCTGGATTCATCACTATGGGCCGCCTCCCACTTCCTATGGTCTTCCCATTTCTTCCACACTTTGTCTTTTATGCGAGTGATTATGTTAAAAGTGAAGCACTCAGTGCTGAAAGGCTTTTCTAAAGAAGCCTCTCAGAGTCTCTTTCCACAGTGACTGTATCATGAATCACTGGGAAACTCGAGGTTTGGTTTTTTAAAATACAGCCATTTAAATGATTTTATGTCAACATTTTTCAGTAGTGTCAGAACTTAGATTCATGATTTATCTTCTATCGATTGATGTTTATTTATCTATTAAATGTAATAATGATGAATAAAATGCTTCTTTAAACAAGGAAATTTACAGATTGGACGTCCGAAGCCTAAATGCATGTTGTGGGAACAGACGCCTGTATAATCCTGTGCTGCCCATGCTGCTTTTCTGCACACCCCACCTTCACCCCCTGCCCCAAGCCAGTTTGAATATCGTCATCTCCTCAAGCCCCTTAAATCCTTATTGAATTGTCTGCCATCTCATTTGTCTTCTGTCTAATAATCCTGCCACTCGCTGGGTGGGTGGCTGTTGGGCCGGAGCCCGATGATCCCCCCCCCCCCC
>VOQK01042877.1:18179-32478 GCA_015052645.1 Benitochromis conjunctus | reverse complement strand
GCTGTGGAAGCCCACAAGATCTCACAGAAACGTTTCACACCACATATCAGACATCAGAAGAGTTACCAGTGAGAGAACAAACATAAATAAGCCTCAGTGACTTTTAAAAAAGATTGAGAGATACTGAAGAGTAAAGACTGGAATAATGTGGGTAAAGCTCCAGGAAAGCTGTTATTATGAGAGTGTTTTTGTTGTGTAAAACACCAACCCCTGATGAGTATTTAAAATAATTTTATTACAAACATTGCCCTCTAGTGGCTAAACTGCACCATTTAACAGCATAGATGAATGAAAATAATGAACACATACAAAAAGAAATCACATTACAGCCGTTCTGTCTCTTAATTTAACACAAATCGAGGATCACAAACAGTTTCTCATCAGAATAACGTTTATTGTGCGTCGTCGGCCACTTCTATCCTCTCATCTTCCTGAGTAGCTTTCTTGGCTTCTGTAGGGGTCTTCACACAGATCCACTCTTCTGTCTGGATGTACTCTTTCTGCTGTTTCATGTCTGACTTCTGAGAGCAACGTCTTCTGTTTTTTTAATTAACAGATGGACAGGAAAAAATTTATCAATATGCACCAAGAGAAACTTCATCATTGTGTTCTATGTATTATAAAGAAAAAGCACTCACAATTTGAGGTATGCCAGGATGATTGTTATAAGCAGAATAAGCGCACAGGAGCAGATGATGAGCACAGCTTTTCCTAAACATAAAAAACATACACAGTTGATAGCGAGGCCTTTACCGTTCTATTATTCTTGTGCTGTGTCAACTGACTGACATAGTTCAGATTGTGAGTCCCATACCTGCAGTAAAGCTTTGTGAGCTGCTGACAAAGCGGGCTGCTTCTATCTCACTGTTGAGAGTTTCAGGAGTTGAGGAGGAAGCTGTGGATCGTGGCGTCGTGGTGTGGTGTGTGTGACCCACGTCATGCGTCTTTAAAGGACTGTCCGTTACTTCATCCATCTGTTGTATTGCTGCATCTGTGCAAAGGTTAAACGATTGTTAAACAGTTCTGGTTGTTTGCCTTTTTTTTCTTCTCGTCTCCTATTTGAGACGATTATCATTTTTTGGAAAGTGTTAGGAGTTTTTGTATGTATTTGAAAAACCTTAGATAAATATGTTCGCCAATGTTTTTTTTTTTAGTTATGTGGAATATACTAAAAAAATGCTGCTGAATACAAATTAAAATCCAATGCAAATACCATAAAGTATCAAAGTTTGTGTTAGGAGTATTCATTAATACTAATGTAGCAGTGAACAGCATGCACAATAACCTTTTAAATATCTTTTGTCTCTTCATGAGTAAAGTGCAGGTGCAAAGTTTCTCACCTGTCTCATTGAAGCAAAACACGTCAAACTTTTGTTTTACGCTGGCTCGCCATGGCACCAAGCCGCTCTTATTCTTGCCACAGCTGGGAATTGGGTGGATGCGGGGAATGACTGCAAAGTGTTCATCGATCCATCCAAACCTGAGCAAAATATTACATCAGGTGCTGTTCATTATATTCCTCTGAGTTGATACTGAGGTGATTTTTTTTTTCTGACTTTGGTCTCACCTGCATGTTTCTAAACCTCTAGAAAGAGCTTTCTGTAGTTGTGCTTTTGAAGCAATGTTCTGTCCACGGGACCAGCAGAGCCTGCGAGCTTCACTGGCGTTGAAAGCATACTCAGGCTGGTTGAGCTCATTTAAAGAGGTGACCAGCATTACTCCTGCAATACTTTGATTGACTCCTGGGAAAACTGGACAAAGCATATTTATATTTACTAAACATGATAGTACAATTGAATATACACATATATATAAATATAATTTGTACACATTAGAAATATGTGGAATGACTTACCTCTGAGATTACTTATGTCAGTCATTTGAACAGACAAGGCTGAAGTAACGAGCAGCGCTGCTGGGAGCCAAAGCCAGATGATGTTCATGACTGGTCAGAGTAAAGACAGATGAATGCTGGGTAGCACCGCTGCTGCAAGGTTTATGTGTCTCTGAGCCAAAAGGCACGGTTAAATAGAGGTGATCATGCTCACTGGGATGTGTGGACTCTGTCACTGCCAGAGAATAACGGAAAAGGAAAAAGGAAGTAGTGCACATGGGTCAGATCAAGAGCCATCCTATGTTCTGGGAGCAGGGCTCAGGAGACGAGAAGTTAAGTAATACATCAAAAAGACAAATCTGCAGACATTTAATCGAAAGGGAAAAGCAGTAGACACGTGTTCCCATCCAGCATTTTAAATGTGAAATGTTGTTTAACTTGGATAAATAAATAATATTTTCAGCTTCAACTGCAACCAGTATTGATACAGGCACAAATGTTTTTATATAAACACTCATATTTACTTATTAGAATTCTTTTTTTAATCTTATTACATAGAAAAAGATAGTTTAATAAAATAGTTTAATTCTCTTTGCACTGAATGGCGTGGCTTACAGTTTAGTTGTACTTTATGTATGATGAAAATAAAGATTCTGTATATAGTAATTCTATATATATTCTATATGATTCTATACAAGCAATATATTAGAAGTAAAAATAAAGTGAAAGTACAAAGGGTGGGATTTGCAGTTGAGTTGTGAAAGGTTTCTGAAAACCATGATGTAATACACTTGAGCAGAGATTGTCTTCTGTCCTGATGATTTCCTCTCTCGGGGAAATTCTCGCTCGTGTGTGCGCTTATTATCTTTGGTCTCCTCAGATGAGCCTTTGGCACACGGCGTCCCATTTCCACAAAAACATTTCTCCGCAAGTCCCGATGGCAGGAAATGACGCAGAGGCTGCTGACGAAGATGCAGCAGGGTTTTTGACAGATGTGAGGTGACAGTGGTGTGACCTTAAAAGATCTGTGCAGGAATAAATGCCCCCAAAACTCATTGAAATGGCTCAACACTGTAAAAAAAAGAGTTGCTGCTAAAGGTGGTCTTACAAGCTACTGAATCATTGGCTGTACTTATTTTTCATAGCAACGGATATTTGTCGCTACTGAAATGACTAGAGAATTTATTTCAGGCACTTTTTATTTAAAGGAGAGGTGGCAGACCATAAAATGAACAGAGAACAGACAGCACAGGCGGGCACACATGTGCAAAGACAAAGAAAAGAATCACGAAGTCTAAACAGTGCTCGCATACAAGAAAAAAAAATCTCTCAGTGCTCTGAAGTAACAATCAAATATGGCACAAATGAGAACCATGAGCTGCAAAGTATTGCACATGAAGAACTGCTGTGGAATGTGCTTACATTTTAAACATTCTTTATAGAAAAAACAACAGATAAAAACAGTTTTTTTAATTATGTATTAAAAGTCTCTCAGGGACTTCATAATCTATCAAACCTGAGAGATTCTATTGTTTTGATAAATATACAATGTTTCTACTGTGGCATTTAATGAAAAAGTGCCATTTTCATTCAAAGTACCAGAACCAGAATATAAAATTACAAGATCTAATTTAATTAAATATCTATTTCAGCACACAATATAATTGGTCCCTAAACATAATTATCTTATCTTTTGCTGCAGCAAACATCCTTTCAACTTTCCATTTCAAGCTAAATTATAACTTATCTTTGCTGACCATGAAGAAGGCCTCGCGAGCCATAAAGCCTCCCAAAATGTCTCTGACCCTTGGGTATCGGGGTCATTTGATTCAAGTGTGTCTGATGATATGGTAAACTGGCAGAGACGTGATGTGTGAGGTCTCTGTTATTCTGTTCAGCGGGTTCTTTCTTTGTGCTCTTACACCCAGTCCAAAGATCTCTGTCAGCGTCTCACACAAAGTTCCTCTTCCCTTATGTGTCCTCGTGTCGGTTGTAGTAGTCACTGAAGAATGAATAAATACTGAACACCACACACACAGCCACAAACAGCGTCAGAGTGAGCCATAGAAGCCGCCGACTCACGGATACCTTGGGGCAGAACTCGCTTACGACAGCCAGGACTTCCTCCATCCTCCTGCAAAGACAATAAGCTCATATAGCAGGTGACAAAATATTGGGCAGGGGAAAGTGCTCATTATGGAGGAACAACAGAAGTTTCTTTAAATTACAGACATCATCTAGCCTATAATAGTTTATATTTGTCGAAATAATGACTGTGGAGGCTAAGTTGACTCTCACTTTTAATCCCAAAAGCTTAATTTAGGGATAAGCGTGTAAAAGTTACATCCAGCTACAGAACTGTGCAAAAGTCTTGAGCTTTTTCCTGTAATTTTTTAAAGTGGTCTTGAGCCAAAGTTGCCAGACATTGGCTGCTTTTTTACTCATTTTCAGTCCCGTCCTTGTACCTGACTATTTTCTTTCTTTTTCTTATTTTGACAAATGAATCATTCAAGCATAAAAAAGCCAACAAACTGACTTAGCAAAGTAAAAATGAGCCAAAACCTGACACGGGACCTGAGAGATGAATTTTCAGTTGATCCATCTACTGTTTATGTTTACTTTTATGCTTTATTTTCACATACGTTTGCAAATACTTCCATAAATCACTGCTCCGTTTTCCCACTTACATAGCAAAATATGTCACGGTCCCAGGTCTTTGAGTGTTTTGTGCTAGGACTTTAAATTTCTGTTGCTATTTAATATTTTGTCTGTTTCTTTTGCTTTGTGTTTAGTTCTGCTTCCCTTGTTGTATCATCTCTGATTAGTTCCAGCTGTGTTACCCAGCTGTTTCCACCTGCCTCATTACCTCTTGTAGTTATTGTCTCCATTTCCCCTTAACTTTCTGTTGAGTCGTCCTTAGCAGGTCTCTTACCTAGTACTGGTTTTTCCCTGTGCTTTCTATTGTTCCCTGAATGTTTGCTTTCCTCGTCTTAATACTCCTGGAGTTTCCTGGATACTTTCCAGACTTTGTAAACCTCGGCAGCCGTCAGCATTAAAAGCTCACCTTATGTTATTCTGTCTCAGCGTCTTGCATTTGGGTCTGTAATAAAGTCTACCATCCCCGCAGCAACTCGTGAGATAAATGAGGCGTAGCTAAAGACTTTTGCAGAGTACTGTAGATATAAACACACGGGCGTTCTTATAATTTTTTATGTGTATTTTTCAATAAAATGTAACATTTTGTGTGTAATAAAGAGATTAATCTTCCTCTGATCATGAATTATTTACGAAAAGGGTTTCAATCAAACACGGGTATAAAAAGACATAAGAAGTTACATTTTTCATAAATACTGCTGGGAGTGTAAAGTGAGGCATTTCATTTTAACCTGACAACTGGTCATTTGTTGTGCTTATATCAAAACTATCACAGATAAGCATAAATAGACAATTTATATTTCTTTTTCTAACATGACAGAGTGAGTTTACCTGCTGTTCTTAAGCCTCTCTCCGCTCTCTTCATCCTTATTTTTTGTTTCCAGCAATTTGTCCGCAGCACTTTCGTCTTCACATTTCTCTTCCTGAAGCACTTTATTTTGCTTCAGTCCATCTTGGTAGCTGCATTTGAAATATTCACATTTACAAGCGAAATCGGGACACACAACTGAAATGATTTCTGATAAACAACCATGTCACTGTCTGCTTATCTACATTACAAAGCAGAAGAGAAGGCCTCACCCTTTATGGTAGGCCTCCTCTTCGATCTTTGCCTTGATCTCGGCTCGGAGCTCCTCCAGGTTTACTGAAGGCTTGGCTGGCTCATTTTCCTGCTCCGACACACTCTTTCCACTGCATTGTTTCAGATAGGAAAGAACAATTAGCCTTGGACACTGTGAAGATCACAGCAGATGTAACAAAACACTGTGCAGTCAGGTTCCATCACAACACTGCGGGCCGGTCGTATAACGGATGAGACGCAATGCTGGCCGTGTGGGATGTGCACTCCCGACACCACCATCACAAGAACGATGAGTGCAAACGAAAAACTGTGATGGCACTTTGCACATTTGTTATTGCTATTGTCCTTAAAGAACATCTAGCCCAGACACTGAGAGAGCTCTACTCAGGCGGACTGTATAACTACAATATGTTTGGAGTCTTGTGCCTGGACTTCGTCAAAGTCTTTCATAAATGTTTAGATTACTGGATAGCAAATCCCGTAATAGCATATCCCTCAACTGTACCTTTTTTTTGTCTCTTTTTTTTATGCTTTTAGGTTTATTTTTACCTCACTGGAATTGTTTCTGCACTGTAAAAAAAAACCATCCTGAAGGTCACAAAAACAAGCTGAAGTCCCATCTGCATCTGAGTGCTTTTGATAAGAATGATTAGAAGTTCAGGGTTGAGAGGACTGAGGAATGCCCTTGAGAATTAAGCAGTGGCATGTGACTTACATGCAGCCATGTATGTGTGCGTGCACGTGAAACAATATTAATACAAGAAACATACCATTCTGCTCCCGGTTGTGCAGCCTCTGTGGAGGTAGTGCCTTTCATGTCATTTGCTTCACACTGAGGAGAAAAGTATTAAAAATAATCTTAACCCTAATCTAAATCTGCACAACAAAACAGTATTTGCTACAATTGGCTTTACTTCTATGGATGAACACACGCTTTCACATTTAGGGCCTTTATAAACTTTATAAACTAAAGGTTTTTGCCACAGTCACATAACCCTTGTTTTTGTGCCATGGTTTGTGTATTTTGAAATATTGTACACACTCAACAGCTGTGAATTATAACATTTCTCAAAAAATGAAAAACAGTGTGATATAACAGTTTTAACCAAGGACAGCAAAACAAATCTGACTAAAACTGTGTTTTGAGGACTGGCTCGAATTTCTCGAGCTGACATCGTCTTTAGCGATTGTCCCTCAAGGGAAACAAGTGTCCAGCCAGGTTCCCTTCACTGTGCCAGAAGAATGTCATGACTTGTTTATTGAATCAAGATTTACTTTGTGAGAAACCAGATTTAACTGACTGCTAGGCCAGGACATATCTAGCCTTTCCTTGAATTTCCCAAAGGAAATTAAGGTTTTTCTAGCCAGGTTCACTTCTGGGGACCCTGGCAAACTCCCTGATGACATAGATTGAAGTGATGAGTAATTTATAGAATCAAGATCCACTTGTCCAGAAACTAAATTTAAACTCACTAGCCTGAGATGCCCAATGATACCTTGGATAGTGTCCAGCACCCCCTGTGACCTTGAATTGGATAAGCGGAGTACCTGGAGAGAACCCACGCAGGCAGACGGAGAAGATTCAAACTCCACTCAACTGGCTGTGGATTTGCACGCAGGGTCCTCTTTTTGATCAGTAATTATTGCTTTAATATGAGACAGTCTGATACTTTATGGACTCTGATTTTTAGTTTTTCATTGTGTTTATTGTACCTGTTTCCACTCACGTCGATGGTCAAACACCTTGAGTGACCCTGCTAAATAAACTTCTACATGTCAGATATCTGGTGCTAATATTTTTCTTATAAAGATGAACTATTTTATCAGTAAGCTCATGGAGAAATCCCACATTTTTATTTCAATGTGCTACTGAGGACCCCTCTAAGAATCAAAGAGAAAAATGTGTTGTTTGTATCAAGCCATCTGTACATACGACACATTAAAAAAAAGTTTAAAAAAAATGTCCTTTTGCCTTTTAAAACCTGTTTGTGTCTGTAACAATGTCAGCTATATTTGCAGAAACACTTGAGTGGAAGTATTTTATTTTAAAAGAGATGAATAGGTTGCCCACCCACTGAGAAACTTTAACTCAGCAGTTTATCTGCGAGCGTGGGTGTCATTGTACTAAATGCTTAATACATCATTTCCCATCATTTCTCATCAGGGCAGGAAGACCTACCAGGACAGGAAGAGCAACACCAGTTGTGGGTCCTGCGTTGGAGCCTGGGCCAGCTGTGGCCGTGGTCTGACTCGGGATGTTAAGGAGATTAAACTTTGGCACCACTGCTACGCTCACCCTACGTCGAGGCACCTGATAGGGTGAAAAGACGACAAAACATGCAGCAGCGTGTTTTACAACTACAGAGTCACTATAACTTTTATTTTTTTGTCAAGAAAAATGAAGCAGAAAAAAACAGGGGAGGATGGGACATTTTTAGGTGTGCTTACAGCATGACAGTATGGTCATGGTTTCCACCCACTTTGACGTGCTGATTTATCTCTGACCCTTTGGATGGGTCAGTGAACATGAATCATGGTCCCTAGAGGCGGTGATGGGGACATAATTTATAGGGGCGAGGAGGTTAAGACCATTATTCTAGTCTAATCTCTTTATTTTATTTCTTTATTGTTGTTTAGGGTTCAGTTTCAGATTCTGGGGATCACTTTTAGAGCTCTTCATGGTCAGATGCCTCCCTATATTAGCGAACGTCTGTATGTAACCATATGTAGCTACTAGCTCTCTGAGGTCAGCTGATCAGTTCCTGTTGGTGATGCTTCAGAAGAAGTTAATGCCAAAAGGCGATTGTGCTTTTGAAGTTGTAGCCCCCAAGTTGTGAAACTCGCTTAAATGGAGTTTTGGATCTGCTGACACTGTTGATACCAATAAAAAGAAGCTCAAGACTGACCTGTACAGTCTTACTTTTATATTTTTAAACAGCTACAATCATAAATAACCATTACAATCAGCAAAGTGCTTGTTTTTTTCTGACTGTCAGTTGCATATCCAAAACCTTTGCAACAACACGAAGCAGAAAAAACACAAAAACGTCATTGCTTACCTTTCCAATGTTGAGTGACAGTGATCTAGATGTACGTGGAACTCCATCGTCTTTATAAAGAGAGACAAAGAACCAGTGTTAATAAAGCGCAGTAACCATTTAGTGCTGATGTTTCTCCCAAATCTAAAAAGCTGCTCAGTAATGCAGCATTAGTACACTTCAGTCGCTGTGGGAACATCCCAGCAGAATATATGAGTGAAGATGAAGCCAGCAGTGTTGCTGAAAAAGGAACACAAGTGTAATCTTACCTCCAGGGTCTACAGACACGTAACGATTCGAGTTCTGGTTGGCCAGCTTCTTAAACTCCATGAGCTCTGCGTGGTCCTTCTCATACGTCCTCTTAAGATTTTCCACATACTGCATCATAACCTCTGTGGCCTTGTTCATACGCTTCTCCTGTTAGACAATAAAAATCCAGTCTAAGCAGGCTTGAATTACAGCGCGTGCCACTAAAAAACTGTACATAGAGAGGAAATCTTTCAACGGGTGTCCAAACCAAATACACAACAACCTGTGTATTTATGGATTTGTCCAACATATCTTTGACTTATCCCATCATCTTGCTGATATTTTAAGTGAAGTAAAATGTTTTTAAAGGTGAATTAATGACACTATAAATAAACTGAAAACACAGATCCTTACTCAGATTATTTATCTGATATTATGGGAAAACGTCAAACAAGTATTTCTCTAAAAATATCCACACTCATGAATGAAAAAGAGAAAGTCTGTAAACCATTCACAGATACTTTGTGAACCTTTTATTTATGTTTCTATTATAATGTGATTGCTATTAATAGATTGGTAGCTGTACACAAAAGCAATGATTCGTCTGATTGATTTGCGTTTTTAAATAGCCAAAGACCTCTGCTCTCTTCCTGATGTTTTCCTTGGCTGGCCTGAGGTCAGCCATGACATCAGATAAAAATCCTTCAGCGTAATTTAAGACACACTGCCAAACAGACATTCCTGGAGCACCAGTTGTTTAAACAATAAGTTGTTCCATGTATTTTCATTTTTCACTAAATTGTATAGAATTGCCATTTCTCTGTGTGTAACCGCACCTGGCGAACTGCGCCAACTATCTCTGCTCTGCTGGAGAGCCGTGTGGCAAGCCTGTGCAGCACCGCTACCGTCTCTATTAGGCGCTGATGGGCTTCGCGCTGCTCCAGGTTCTGCCACATCGGCGCAGTCATCTGCAAGAAACACAACATGTTGTTGCAAATCTCAGGAAGAGAAAGTGCGTGTCCTTTTTAGCACCTGAATTGACTCAGGCAGGATAAATATTTACCGTGGGACACTTCCAGGAAACATTCAATAATTGAATGAGCACTAAAGAGCCAGGGGGAAATCTTCTTTTGTTGTAAGTCGTCATCTATCTAACATGAGCCCCTGCTTTCGAGGACCAACCTTTAGCGCTCCTTTGAAGTCTTCTAATTCTTTTTCCGTGTCATCCTCTGTCAGGTTCCTCTCCCTCTCTGCCTGCTTGAGTCGCGTCTCCAGAGTGTAGTTGTCATTACGAAACGCCAGTGACAGCTGGACAAACGCGTTCTGTCGAAAGAAAGCTAATGCACTTTAACACTCAGATTAAGAAACATTAAAATGCAGGTGAGCTGCCTGTGATTGCAACATGTGAACTCAGTGTAAAATAGTCATAGACGGGAGTCGGTGCAATTACTGATATTCAGCTGACAGGTTTAATGTGTGAGAATCAAACGTCCCTGAGATAAGCATGGGGAACAAACTGTGAGCGTGACATTCGACCTCTTGATGTTTTGTTATGTTGATCAAAGCTAATCTGCAGAGGTTTTTCCAACATACACGCCTGAGAGGAAATATATGACCTCTGACTGTCCTGATCCAGACACATCCCAGAGGGAGCAGCGCGAGAGGCTACAGTCCGAGGCTCACAGCGTCACAGATGCCTGGATTTTCTCCACAGGAAATCACACAGAGTCTCTTTGGACTGATCAGGAACAGAAAAACACTTTCCTGTTGACAGAACACCACCAAAGCCAGGCAGGCAACCTCTGACGACCATGTAATTGTTTTGCATCTCTTGTATAATTTTACAACTTCCACGAACAACTTTTACCCAAGAATATCCCTGCAGGGAATAATAACGTTTTTATGATTCTAATCATCTGCTTTGGGAACACAACAGGTTATTACAAACACTTGAGCTGCACGTGGCAAAGGCTCAAACCCAAGTGGAACAATCCATCAGCTTCCAGTGTTTGAACACAAGTCACCGTTCAAAGCAAACACATTACTGCTGGCAGTCACTTTTATGATTTGCTGTATTCTGACTCATGTGCAGCTAATCCCGGAGGATAATTTAAAAGGCACAAGTCAGAATGTTAAAGCGAATATGTCTTATTTGAAAAGGAACATTTGGAATCTGCTAAAGCTTATGTTTCGTTTTTCTTTTCTTTGTTTAAAGAAGTAAATTACATTTTTAAATTGGTCAAGTCTCTCGCTCCCTTCAGGCTTTCATATGTCACATAAGATAAAGTGTTTTTAGCATCTAAAACAGATTTGCTCATTTATTTGTGTTCAGAGGTGCTCATAGGTGGATTTTGTTACCTTCGTTTAGCTGTTTCCACTCATTAGCCCAAGAGTAGTTATCAAACTAACTGCTGTAACAAAATCATTTTCCAAATTTGCAATAAATATTATTTTATATTATGTCATATCGACTGATATTATTAGGTCAAAATAGATTTTCACAGATATATGAGTATTTATTGTCTATTTTCACACTAAAATGATGAAAGTGATGCTTGGTGTGCATGTGTAACATGAACATGCTTCATGTTAAATTGCAAATCAGTTTGTAAAACACGTGCTTGAAAGATACTTAACAATGACCCCATCAATTTTCACCTTTGAGTATAACTCTAAAGCACTTTGTTAGGTACACTTTGTGATTACAGAGCTGCCCCCCCCCCCACACACACACACACACACACACACACATTCAGAAAGCCTTTAATCTTTCGTGGTATGGACTCAATGTGCTGGTTCACATTTCCATGAAAGCACCACACAGTCACTACAGATTTTTCAGCTGCATACTATGCTGCAGATCTCCTGTTCCACCACAACCCAAAGGTGCTCAGTTTCCTGTTCTCAGCTGATAGGAGTGGCACCTGCTGTGTTATTCTTCTACTGTAATCCATCTGTTTCAAGGTTTGATGCATTGTGCATTCAGAGATATTTGTAATGGGTAGTTGTTTGAGTTACTCTTGCCTTCCTATCAGCCCAAAGCAGCCTGTCCAGTCTCCTCTGACCTCTGATATCAACAAAGCATTTTCACCCAGAGAACTGCCGCGCACTGGAAATTTTCTTTGAACCCTACAGACGATTGTTTGGAAAAACCCAGCAGGTCAGCAGTTTCTGAAATACTCAGACCAGCCCATCTGGCACTGACAACCACGTCACATTCAAAGTCACTTAAATCACATTTCTTCCTTATTCTGATGCACAGTTTGAACTTCAGCGGGTCGTCTTGACCATATCTACATCCCTGATCAATGCACTGAGTGGCTGATTAGATGTTTTCATTAATGAATGCTTGAATTAGGTGTTACTAATGAAGTGTACACATGCATAAATAGAATAAGGGCCAGTTTCTCAGTGTTGCACCCTTTTAATTTACAGACTTAACACCGAATGGTTTTGTTTCACAAAACAAAACCATTTTCTGCATGTGGTATACAGTATCTTCCCTTTTCACTAAAACATGAGAGATC
Organism: Benitochromis conjunctus; assembly: GCA_015052645.1. NCBI lineage: Eukaryota > Metazoa > Chordata > Actinopteri > Cichliformes > Cichlidae > Benitochromis > Benitochromis conjunctus. Next base: position 20,094 of record VOQK01042877.1, on the reverse strand, counting down.
AAATACCAACCTCAACTTCTTTTTCACTGAGTGGGGGAGCACTGGAATGAAATCAGAGAATGGCAGCATTACTCAGAGAAGAAATATACACTTTATTAACAGTAACAGTGAGATGGTGATGGTTAAAAGGTAAATGTTAACTACAACAGCAGGTTGTTACGCACCAGCCAGGCAGACCCCGATGAAGTTTGAGTTTTCTCAGCATCAAGTCTGAAATGTTGGGCATGGCGTCGGATCTTTCCTTTGTGTCACTGCTAGGTGTGTTCGGTGATGATGATGGATCTGCAGACGCAATGCTACATAAATTAGAGCTCAAATGTATTTCTGGAGAATATTTTAAATCTAGGGTAATTTGATATCTTTTGTGCAAGCTGATATAAACCAAATGCTGAAATGTCGAGGAAGAGCAGATAGGAGAGAGCTGTTACTACTACTAGTCCCATATGAATACATCGATCTTTGGGCTGTCAAACCAGTTCTCACCGGAGTAAATTCCAAGCAAAATCTTAGTCATTGGATTTTTTTGAATCTCAAAATATAATGATAATTTCCTCTTTGCATCAGGTGCTCTGTGGTGTACAAGCTTTAACAATAATGCCATCTGCTGATAAAAAACCAGAACACAAGTTTCCTTTCTGCTACAGTACTGTCAGGGGTGGAATAGAGGTAAAAAAAACAAAAGAAAGAAAGAAAAAGTCGTCATTTTCTGAACTGAATCAGATTTCAGGAAGTGCACACCCTCGGTATCATTGCTGAATGTGCTTCTGAAAGTACTTTCTGTCTTACACAGGGCAAGAGGGCAAACAAGGAGCGTCACCTTTTTCCTGTTCAGCAGCTTCGCTCAGCTCTGGTAGCTTTGATCCCACAATGCTTTGGTTTCGAATTAGCTTGTGCTCCTGTGCGCGCGCACACACACACACACACACGCACACAAAACATTAAAGCATTTTTATATAATTGTTACAACATTCTACCAAATGGACAGTTGGCACATAAAAAGAGGAAATGATAAAAGTAAGACTTGCTGAATTGGTGCTTTACCTCTCTGAGTTTAGACAGTTTCTGTGCACCCAATGGCGGGGTGGGGAAATCCTTGTACCCTGATGTCTTTAAGCCAGCATCCCTGGGCTTGTCTGAGAAACTGTCCTCGGCTGTGGGAGGGAAACCTGGGGCTCCATTTCTAGAGTTAAGACTCCCGACGGCATCCCAGGAAACAGCTCTCATTAGTGGTGGAAAGGCCCCAATAGTCTTAATCTCTGCTGTACACGGTGCTAGTTGAGTAGAAGGTCTGGGCACAGGCTTGGCGACCCCTGTGGCTGGAGCCTGGTTTGGACTTCGATTTGAAGCGTCATCTGATTTGTTGACAACTGGAGGACTCTTGGGTTCACCGTTCTTCTGAACAGCAAAACGAGGTGTAAGAGTCCCTGAGGACACTTTCCTTTTGTCAGCTGACTTCCAGTCCACCAACAGCTTTCCCTAAAGTTGGCAAAATATGAGAGAAATACTGTATGTACATTTCATCAGGCATTAAAGCGGCTGGATAACACTCCACTTGGACATATTGGTGCTTCATAGGAGAAGCTAGGGTAGCAATACAACACGCTTGCGAGAACAAACTGATAGTTAGAGGCTAAGATTCACCTGCAACACCAAAAACAGCATACAGTCCTGTGAAAAACTGAGTATACCCTTACTGCTGCTTCCACAGGAATTAATAGGATAACCAGCAGCCATGTGCTACTATTTAAATGCACTTAATTAACTGATCATTAGCAAGTGTGAGCACCTCTATAAAAGCAGAAGTTTTGTCAGTTCATTAGTTTGGAGCATTCAGGTGGTTATTAACACAATGCCACAGCTTTTCCGGGAGTGGACGTCCCAGCGCAGAGGTTAGGCCGTGCAAAACTCTGAGAAC